>JACEIK010003844.1:138545-151229 GCA_018107945.1 Datura stramonium
TTTTCTTTTTTTTTTCTCCCCTCTCTCCCCAATATCCCTCTCCCATACAAACTGTGTCACTAGTTTGTTATCAATTGGGTCTTCTTTGCTCCTTTATCAGTTGGGTGAAAATAATTAGATAAATAAATTATTAATTGAAGAAATGAAAGTGTGGAAAATGGATTGATTATTGTGCCCAATGAAGCCCAAATTATTAGAAAAACTTGTACAATCATCCTTGAAAAAGATCTGTTTAAGAAGGAATGAATTATTACAAAATGAAGAATAAATTGAAGAAGGATGAAAAAGAAGTGGGAAGAAATCTATAATTTTGCATAAAAGACGAAGAAGAAATAAAGAAAAAGGAGTACGATGAAGTAGAAGAGTATTTAAAGGTGAATTTTTTTAATTTAAAAAATAGCTTTCTCAGCAATTTATAGCTGTTATAATGCCATGTAGGTGATATTTTAAATGGTTAAAATATCACTCACGTGCGCGGGAGTGATAAACACACGATTTTAGTTCAGTCAGCATTCAGGTGTGTTTCTATAACTTGAGGGTGATGGTTCAGGTATCTAACGCAAACTTCGCATAGTTCAGATACTAAACTCGCAAAAATGGTATAGTTCAAATGTGTTTTTGGATCTTAACCTCTTTGCCTTATAATGATTTTAGCTAGACTTAAGTTTGTTATTCCTAAATATTTTGAAATGTATGGACCTTGATAATTGCATGTAAATCTCACGTAATGTATTGATTGTGGTTTGGTTCTTATAATGTGCAGTTATGAAAAGAGTTCCTTGTATTAGATATTTCTTTTATATATGTGTTATGTTAATATAGTTTATTAGTCATTAAAGTGGCCAAACTAGTATGTTTAAAATAAATACATGTATAATATTTTTATGTCTATTTTGTGCAACTATTATGTCTATAGTTTATTAGTCACCAAAGTGACCAAACTAAAATATTTAAAAATATTTACATGCATAAATTTTATGATATCTATTTGTTGTGCATTTATGTTCATGTAGCTTGTTAGTCACCAAAGTGGCCAAACTATTATATGCATACATAAAATTGTCATCTGTTCATGAAAATAACAAAATATCTATTATTAAAAAATAAATGGATAATTTGATTTTCACTATTGGTAGAATCTTAAGAATTTACGCAAAAGTAAACTAATTATTCTATGAATAGTGAAATTATGAGGCAAGTTAATATCTATTAGTCGAATATATATTATATATCTAAAGATGTCGTATATGTTTGATTAAAAATATTTAGTTACCTACTAAAGTTGAAAAATAACATTTAAATTATGATAGTATGTTGTAGTATCTACCCAAAGGTGAATTATGATATATTTTTATTTGTTACACCCTGTAAAATATTATCGGTTAGCGTGCGTGCGCATGAATTTGTGACGAGTAATAGCAGCTTGATGCGTGCGGAAAAAGTCTCGGAAGCAGGATCGGGCGAGGCCTAGCCGCGAGGGACCAGCGCGACGCGCCAGGCAGACCAGCGCATTAGGGGCATGGCGTGGCAGGCTGGTAGACGCGTTGGGCAGCATGGGGCGCCACCCCTGCCACTGCCCATGTTATATATAAGTTACTCTTAAGTGATTGTATTTCATTTTAACAAAAGGGCCTCAATAGTAAAGAGAGAAAAACACAAGTTTCATGAAAATTCTGTCAAATTATGCTACCAAACGCAAATTAAATTCGGATAACAAGTTTTAGGCCTATGGAAAGCATTTCTACGGAGTTATTTCTCGAAAATTCGCTCGGCATACCGGAACTATGTCGAGTAAAATTTGTAAGAACTACTCCAAATTAAATCCTAAACGGCCACAGACATTAGGTAAGCATTTCTCCTTTATGAACTCTTGGGAAATTGTAGGTTTAGGGCTGAGTTATTCGAAGTTGAGTTATAGTTGATATTATTATCGAAAGTTATCATTATTTGCCGAATTTAGTATTGAAATTAGCCCTATTTTCTCAGTATAAGGGATGCAGTTGGGTAGAACCACCAGTTGCAAGTTGGAACTTGCCAGTTAATCAGAAATCAACATTTGAGGTATGTTAAGGTGAATTCTTTCGGCAAGTTATTCCTGTTGTATTGTAATACGACCTAGATCCTTGTAAGAAAACCATAAGCATGATTGTTGTGATTAGTTGCTACCATTAGTTTGAGATTAGCATTTTCTATTTAGATTGGGACTGACCCTGCCCTATATAGCCTTCCATTGTCCAACCTTAGGGTTACTAGTTGTCTTGTTGCCTACGAATATAGATCGCTCCAAGGAGCTATATGTTGTCCCAAGGGACTATGCTGAGGCCCAAGGGCCATATTACAGTCCATTCCATGGCTGGACTATTATTTTTATACCGTATCGACATCACTGACCCTCGTTGAGCCTGGTGCCCAGGGTGCAGTTACAGAAGTCCACCGAACTCAAACACAGACAGGAGCTGAGCATGTTCAGTTGCAGATCCAGGGGACCGACAGATTGGCCATAGTTACATGTTGACTCATTTTGACCTTGTTAGGGATATATAGATTGAAGTGTGCTCGCCAGGGCTTATGGGGGTCCCGGGCGGGTTATTATGTGCTGGTTGTACCTTCCAGGCTTATGGGGTCTAGGTAAATTTCTTGTTTGCATTAATTATTGTTAGATATACAACAGGTTGTAAGGCTATTCAGGTTGTATCTCAATCCCTCCTATTGAATTGTTTTCAGTTTCATTATTAGTATCATTCAGTCCTTTTTATTACTGCCTTACATATTCGGTACATATTGTACTGATACCCAACTTTGGGGCGCTGCATTACTTGCCTGTAGGTGTGAAAAGACGCGGTTCAAGACCTCCTTAGTCATCAACCAATTCAGTAGTTTAATTAGCTCCTTAGCTCCGGGGTTGTTAGTTAGAAGGTTTTTTCTTTTGTTGTACAGTTTATGAGTAGGTCGGGGCCCTGTCGCGATCATTATTCCAGTCTTAGAGACTTGCAGGCTATATATTCCTAGTTATTGGTTTTGTTGTTGGCCGTTTGGGGCCTATGTATGTTTATTTTGTGTGATGGTCGTGTGGGACCTAGTTTAGCTTTTGATTAGCAGCCTTGTCGTCTATGGAATAGTTATGACTACCTGTTTTCATTCTGCTATAACTAGATAGGATGATGGTCTTGTTGGCCCGCATAGGATCCCTTTATTGCGGGTTGTTGGTTAATTGTTTTCTTTATACAGGTGGCTATGTGGCCTTATCGGCCAGAGACTATGATTACAGTCGAGATATAACTCGTTGTTTTCTTGATTTGAAGAGTAGGCATGCTCCAGAAGTGCATAAGCCTAATCAGGTGTAATGCCCCGGAAATGGCTAAGAATAGACCAGGAGTTGAAGTTGAAAACTTCAGAAAACCTGAAATTTTACAACAGGACGACTCGAGGTACGAATCGTGGTGAGGACCTACGACTCGTCACTCGAGTCGTGATGAATTCGGGAGCTTGAGGTCATACCACGAGTAGTCCTACAAATCGTGGCGTGTAGGTATGACTCGTGGTGAAATTTCCAGTGGTGCTAGAGTGAGTCCTCACGGGTCATGGTACGACTCGTAGGATGTAGAAATGAGTCGTGGCGAGGAGTTGTGGTTAAGTTGTATTTAGTATGGGTGGATGATACCACGACTGACAGTACGACCCGTAGGATGGTAATACAAGTCGTGATATTCGAGTCATGGCCAGATTCAAAAGATTGAAAAGTGGTGAGGTGACCACGAGCCGTGACTTTGTGGTACGACTCATGGTATGAGTCGTGGTCGGGGCCAGAACTGTTTTTCAGAGAAATTTCATTAAGGGTAATTTCGAATTTTGGACCCTAAACCACGTCGTTTTGAGGTCGGGACAGGGTCTTTTAAGGAGGAAAAATTCATGCTAAGTCTCATTTTGGCATTTGCAAGAACTAGAGAAGGGAGTAGGAGGAATTTCAAGTGTTCTTCTTCAATTCTTCAAGTTTCCACCTAGGGWTTTTCAAGGGAGTTAAGAATCACGTAATTYCAGGWATGTGGRGTTTYGAATGGGTAGTTTAGTSCCTACCCATGCCCAATTTCTCCCTAATTCTATGTTTGAAGTTACCAAAACTTTATGGGTCTTTATCAAATTGCATGATTCCTTAAAATTTGAAATGAGCTTGTTGTGGTATGCCTAACTTATGAATTTTGAATTATTTGGGCTGATTTTACTTGTTTATTCAATATTTTTATGATTTAACCCCCTATAAAAATATATGCCCAATCATGAGAAAATTTTAGTAAAGCTCATGGTCATGATGATTTCACACGCATAATACGAATTTTTGAATTTTAAGAATGTCTTCAACTACTCATGTTATTATGATCATGTTCCCATAAATTTAAGCATTTCAAGCATGATTGAAATTATGGGCAATGCCCACATGTCGCTTATGATTTATGAACTATGATTTTGACCAATTCATGGGCCCAATTCCATGGCTAGTATTATGAATTCTCAAGCATGATATGATTCTCATGATTTAATTAGCCATGCATGTCATATATGAATTTCTATGAGCACATTACATGTTTTGGGAGTAGTACTTAACATCGAGTAGGTTCGGGGCCTAGGTTACGTCCCGAATCTCAAAACTACGTGTCACCATAGGTTATGCTTGGGACCTCCTCAGTGACTGTTCCTTATGACATACGAGGCCTTCACGAGTGATATCACGCCTTTCATGGTTCATACCCTTGGCAAGGTATGAATGACCTCCCGACTAGGTTTACAGGTCGGGCTCCATGTGTGCTCATATGGGGTATGTCGATTGTAGAAATCTCCCATTGTTCCTCATGGTTTAATGCATGTATGATTATATTCTTTTGGCTCAAGTTATGTTTTATGAAATGTTTTTATCATATGTTATGACTATGACAGGTTTACGAATATTTTAGAAATTTTGAGCCTTACGATATACTTACGATTTCAGTCTTATGATCATGATGTCCCCACTCCTATAACTTTTATGTTTTTAAGTATTGTTTTACATATCTTACATACTCAGTACCTTCCAAGTACTGACCCACATATTTTCAGGATCCGGTTCGGAGGTTCAGCATCATTCCTAGCTTTCTCTCGGTTCTGCTCTCAGCTTTCAGTGGTGGGTCCTCATGATTCGAGGGCTTCTTGTTCGGACCTCGTTTACCTTTTGTTTTCAGAATGTTGGGGTTAGTTGGGGTCTTGTACCTTCAACCCGTCTATTATGATTAGAGGCTTTCAGACCTAATTATAGTATTCCGCTACTTATGCTTGGATTATGTATTACCGATTCTTATATTTCATGTCACGTTTTAAAACATGAAGGTATGCAAGATAATGCTTTAAAACATAAAAGTTTTTGGAATGGGGACATCATGATCATAAATATATCGTAAGGCTCAAGATTTTCCAAGTACAGTCGTAAACCTGTCATAGTCATAACATTAGGGAAAAATAGTTCATAAAACATAACTTGAGCCAAAAGAACAAAATCATGCATGCATCAAACCATGAGGAACAATGGGAGATTTCTATAACCGACATCCTTCATAATTGGGCATCCATACTTTTAGAGTCTTAAATCATGAAATATAAAATATATACAAGTAAAATCACCCCAAACACTTCAAAACCCGCAATTTAAACATAATACCACAAGCTCACGTAAACTTTTGAGGAATCATGCAAACGGGGTTAAGACCCATAAGAATTTAGCAAATTAAACATAGGAAATGGGAAGAAATGGGCATGGGTAGGGACTAAACTACCATTCAAACCCCGCATACCTGCAAATTTTGAGACCCTTAACTCCCTTGAAAACCCTAGGTAGAATCTTGAAGAACTTGAAGGTGAGCACTTGAATTCCCTTTCCTCCTTCCTCTCTACACTTACAAGTATCAAAAGGAGGTTTATCATGGCTGATTTCCCTTTAAAAGAACCTGTCCCAACCTCAAAACGACATAGTTTAGGTCTTAGGAGTGTAGGAAAATACGAGAAGGCCCTTACTAATTCACAGGAAATCACTGTCAGGTGACCCTAACGGGCGACCTAACGATTCGTTGCCAGGAGCAACGAGTCGTTGGGTCCTTTCGTCAAGTCCACTGGAAATTTTTCCCTTGGCTCTTAAAGGAGGACATGAAGACTCGTCCCTCGGTGACACGACTCGTTACCAGCTTTCGTTAAGTACACTGGATCACCCTCAAAATTCTTCTGTAGGACCTCCCCACGACTGACATGACGACTCGTGGAGGCTGACCACGAGTCGTTACATCACTGGTGGGGACCTTGAGTCCCTTCACCAACACAAGCCTTCGCATGAGTCACTTAACGACTCGTGAGGCTCTCTGACGAGTCGTCCAACTACTCGTCCTGCAATGTTGCAATATCTTTTCCAAAATTTTCCCGTTTGAATCCCGGTCTGATCCTCCGGTTCCCAGGGTATAACAATATCTCCCTCTTGGGAACATTCGTCCTCGAATGTTAGAATCATGTAGAAAACACATAATCAAACAATCACCATGTGCAAATACTGATCATTTATGCCAAAAACTAGCGGAACGACTACCCCCAAAAGGAATTACATAGCTGGACTGAATTTAAACATCACACACACACACACACACACACACACACACACATATATATATATATATCATATCCTAAAACAAACTTGCATGCATGAACAGAACATGAAAAACTGAATAGAGGTTTAGTGCAAAATTTTATACCTCAAACTGAAATTGAGCCGGTAGGGAACAAATGGGGGTATTTAGCCATCATATCCGCTTCGGCCTCCCACGTGGCTCTCTCGACATGCTGATTTCTCCATAACACCTTTACTGAGACTACTTCCTTGTTCCTTAGTCTCTGAACCTGACGATCCAAGATTTCAACAGGAATTTTCTCATAACTAAGACTATCCTTCACACCAACACTTTCCATCGGGACCACTAAGGCTAGGTCTCCCAAGCACTTTTTCAAGAGCGATACGTGAAATACGGGATGAACTGAAGCCAACTCTGAGGGTAAATCTAACTCATAGGCTACTTTACCCACTCGCCTCATAATCCTGTATGGACCAATATAGTAGGGACTGAGTTTTCCTTTCTTTCCGAATCTCATTACTCCCTTCATGGGTGATACCTTCAGAAACACCCAATCATCGATCTCGAACGCAAGCTCTCTCCTCCTTACATCCACATAAGACTTTTGGCAAATTTGAGCTGTTTTCAGCCTTTCCCTTATCAGTCGAACTTTCTCCATGGCCTCATAGACTGAATTTGGACCCACTAACGAAGCCTCACCGACTTCAAACTACCCAATGGGCGATCTACACCGTCGCCCATAAAGAGCCTCGAACAGTGCCATTTGTATGATGGAGTGATAGCTGTTGTTGTAGGTGAACTCAACAAGAGGCAAATACTCGTCCCAACTACCCTTGAAGTCAATAGTACAAGATCTCAACATTTCCTCAAGAGTTTGGATAGTCTGCTCTGCCTGCCTATCGATTTGCGGATGAAATGCCGTGCTAAGCTTGACCTGGGTGCCAAGTCCCTTTTGAAAAGACCTCTTGAATTGGGAGGTGAACTGACTACCTCTATCTGATATAATGGACAAGTTCACTCTACGCAATCTAACCAACTCTCAGATGTATAACTTAGCAAAATCTTTCGTTGAATCGGTGGTTTTGACCTGTAAGAAATGAGCAACCTTGGTCAACCTATCGACCCCAACCCAAATGGAATCATACTGCCTACGAGTGCGGGGTAAACCGGTTTCAAAGTACATATTTATTTCTTCCCACTTCCACGTAGGAATGCTGATATCTTGGAGTACACCTCCCGGTCTATGATGCTCGACTTTCACTTGTTGGCAATTCGGGCACTTGGCTACGAATTCTACAATATCCCTCTTCATACCATTCTACCAGTAGATTTCCCGCAAGGAAAGATACATTTTGGTGGCACCTGGATGGATAGAATATCTGGATCCGTGAGCCTCATGAAACATCAGACTCCTCAAATCCCCCATGTTTGGAACACATAAGCGACCCTGGTACCGAAGCACACCACCTTCCCCTTTGGAGAAGACTTCTACTTTTTGACTTTGAAAAGCTTCTTTCAACTTTACCAATGTTGGATCTTCATCTTGTTTAGCCTTCACCTCCGCTACCAAGGACGACTCTGACCCGTTCTGAACTACCACCCCACTATCGGTCGAACCAACTAACCTAACTCCCAACCGTGGAAGTCGATGTACCTCCTTTACCAGATCCTTCTTGTCTACACTCACATGTGACACACTTTTCATAGAAAGTCTACTAAGAGCGTCTGCTACCACGTTGGCCTTGCCTGGGTGATAAAGGACACTCATGTCATAGTCCTTAAGTAGCTCCAACCACCTCCATTGCCGAAGGTTTAGTTCCTTCTGTGTGAACACATATTGTAAGCTCTTGTGGTCTGTGGATACATCTACATGAACCCCATACAAGTAGTGTCTCCATATCTTTAAAGCAAATACCACTGCGGCCAACTCAAGATCGTAGGTCGGGTAATTCTTCTCATGAGTTTTCAGCTGTCTGGAAGCATATGCTTTGACTTTCCTATGCCGCATCAATACACATCCTACTCCAACCCTTGAAGCATCATAATATACAACAGAGCCATCGGTACCCTCCGGTAAAGTCAGCATCAGTGCTGAAGTGAGCCTGGCCTTCAATTCCTGGAAGCTCCTTTCACAAGCCTACGACCATTGGAGCTTCACCTTTTTCTGAGTCAATCTAGTCTGTGGGGATACAATGGATGAGAAACCTTCTACGAACCTTCGATAGTAACTCGCTAAGCCCAAAAAGATTCTGATCTCCGAAGGGTTTACCAGTCTGGGCCAGTTCTTTACTGCCTCTATTTTTTGGGAGTCCACCCTTATACCTTCGCTTGACACTACATGTCCCAAGAATGCAACTGATTTCAGCCAGTATTCACATTTGCTAAACTTGGGGTATAACTGGTTGTCCTTGAGGGTCTGGAGTGCTACCCTCAAGTGTGCGACATGTTCCTCCTCGCTCCGGGAGTATATTAATATGACGTCAATGAACACGATCACGAACATATCCAAATATGCCTTGAATACCCTGTTCATTAGGTCCATAAAAGCTGCAGGGGCTTTTATGGATCTAATGAATAGGGTATTTGAGGCATATCTGGACATGTTCGTGATTATGTTCATTAACAACATATTAATATACTCCAGGAGTAAGGAAGAGCATGCCGCGCACCTGAGGGTAGCACTTCAGACCCTCAAGGATAACCAGCTGTACGCCAAGTTTAGCAAATATGAGTTCTGGATGAAATCAGTTGCATTCTTGGGACATGTAGGGTCAAGCGAAGCTATAAGGGTGGACTCCCAGAAAATAGATGCGGTAAAGAACTGGCCCAGACCAGTAAACCTTTCGGAGATCAGGAGCTTTTTGGGCTTAGCGGGTTACTATCGGAGGTTCGTGGAAGTTTTATCATCCATTGTAGCCCCACTGACTAGATTGACTCAGAAAAAGGTGAAGTTCCAATGGTCAGAGGCTTGTGAGAAGAGCTTCCAGAAATTGAAGGCCAGCCTCACTTCAGCACCGGTGTTGACTTTACTAGAGGGTACCGATGGCTTTGTGGTATATTTTGATTCTTCGAGAGTCAGACTGGGATGTGTATTGATGAAGTATGGGAAAGTCATAGCATATGCTTCTAGACAGTTGAAAATTCACGAGAAAAATTATCCAACCCATGATCTTGAGTTGGCCGCGGTGGTATTTGCTTTGAAGGTATGGCGACACTACTTGTATGAGGTTCATGTAGAGGTATTCTCGGACCATAATAGCTTACAATATGTGTTCACATAGAAGGAACTAAATCTTCGACAACAGAGGTGGTTGGAGCTACTTAAGGACTACGACATGAGTGTCCTTTACCAGCCGGGTAAGGCCAACGTGGTAGAAGATGCCCTTAGTAGACTTTCTATGGAAAGTGTGTCACATGTGAGTGAAGACAAGAAGGAGCTTGTGAAGGAGGTACATCGACTTGCACGGTTGGGAGTTAGATTAGTTGGTTCGACCGATGGTAGGGTAGTAGTTTAGAACAAGTCAGAGTCGTCCTTGGTAATAGAGGTGAAGGATAAACAAGATGAAGATCCAATATTGGTAAAGTTGAAAGAAGCTGTCCAAAATCAAAAGGTAGAAGTCTTCTTCAAAGGGGGAGATGGTGTGCTTCAGTACTAGGGTCGATTATGTGTTCCAAACATGGGGGATTTGAGGAGTCAGATGTTGCATGAGGCTCACAGATCCAAATATTCTATCCATCTAGGTTCCACCAAAATGTATCATGCCTTGTGGGAAATCTACTGGTGGAATGACATGAAGAGGGATATTGCATAATTCGTAGCCAAGTGCCCGAATTGCCCACAAGTGAAAGTCGAGCATCAGAGACCGAGGGGTGTACTCCAAGATATCAGCATTCCTACGTGGAAGTGGGAAGAAATCAATATGTAATTTTTAACAGGTTTACCCCGCACTCGTAGACAGTATGACTCCATTTGGGTTGTGGTGGACAGGTTGACCAAGGCTGCTCATTTTCTACCAGTCAAACTACCGATTCAGCAGAAGATTATGCTAAGTTATACAACCAAGAGTTTGTTAGATTGCATGGAGTGCCATTGTTCGTCATGTTAGATAGAGGTACTTAGTTCACCTCTCCGTTCTAGAGATCTTTTCAAAAGGGACTTGACACCCACGTCAGCTTAGCACGGCATTTCATCCGCAAACAGATGGTTAGGCAGAGTGGACTATCCATACTCTTGAGGACATGTTGAGAGATTGTGTTATTGACTTCAAGGGTAGTTGGGATGAGCATTTGCCTCTTATTGAGTTTGCCTACAACAACAACTATCACTCCAGCATTAAGATGGCATCGTTCGAGGCTCTTTACGGGCAAAGGTGTAAATAGCCCATTAGGTGGTTTGAAGCCGGTGAGGCTTCATTAGTGGGTCCAGATTCAGTCTATGAGGCTATGGAGAAAGTTCAGTTAATAATAGAAAGGCTGAAAATGGCTCAAAGTCGCCAAAAGTCTTATGAGAATGTGAGGAGAAGAGAGCTTGAGTTTCAGATCGACGATTGGGTGCTTCTGAAGGTATCTCCCATGAAGGGAGTAATGAGATTTGGAAAGAAAGGGAATCTCAGCCCCCGCTATATTGGCCCATATCGGATTGTGAGACGAGTGGGTAAGGTAGCTTATGAGTTAGAGTTACCTTCAGAGTTGGCTTCAGTTCATCTCGTATTTCATGTATCGCTCTAAAAAAAGTGTGTGGGAGATCCAGCCTTGGTGGTTTTGATGGAAAGTGTTGGCGTGAAGGATAATCTCAGTTATAAAGAAGTTCCTGTTGCAATCTTGGATCGTTAGGTTCGAAGGCTGAGGAACAAGGAAGTAGCTTCAGTAAAGGTGTTATGGAGAAATCAACATGTTTAGGGAGCCACGTGGGAAGCTAAAGCGGATATGTGGCTAAAAAACTCCACTTGTTCCCTATCGGCCCAGTTTCAGTTTGAGGTATCAATTTTTGCTATAAACCTCTAATAAGTTTTTCATGCGTGCAAGTTTATTTTATGATATGATATATGTATGTGATGTCTAAATTCAGTCCAGCTATGTAGTTCTTTTCGGGGGTAGTCATTCCGTCAGTTTGCGACTTAAATGATCAGCATTTGCATATGGTAATTGTATGTTTCTGTTTGCTGCTTGTTTCCTACATTCGAGGATGAATGTTTTCAAAGGGGAGATATTGACACCCCGAAAAGGGCTAAGAATAGACCCGGGAGTTGAAGTTGAAAACTACAAAAAATCTGGAATTTTGCACCAAGACGACTCGATGTACGAATCATGATGAGGACCCATGACTCATGACTCGAATCGTGATGAATTCGGGAGCTTGAGGTCATACAACGAGTAGTGCTGACATGTAGGTATGACTCATGGTGACATTTTTAGTGGTGCCAGAGTGAGACCTCACAGGTCATGGTACTACTCGTAGGATATAGAAACGAGTCGTGGTGAGGAGTTGTTGTTAAGTCATATTTGGTATGGGTGGATGGTACCACGACTGACAGTACGACCCGTAGGATGGTACTACGAGTCATGGTATTCGATCTGTGGCGAGATTTAGAAGATTCAAAAGTGGTGAGGTAACCACGAGAGGTGACCACGAGTCGTGACTTCGTGGTACGACTCGTGGTACGAGTTGATGTTGGGGCCAGAACTATTTTTCAGAGAAATTTCATTAAGGGAAATTTCGACTTTTCTACACTTTTGGACCCTAAATCACGTCGTTTTGAGGTCGGGACGGGGTCTTTTAAGGAGGAAAAATTCCTTCTAAGTCTCATTTTTGCATTTGCAAGAACTAGAGAAGGGAGTAGGAGGAATTTCAAGTGTTCTTCTTCAATTCTTCAAGTTTCTACCTAGGGCTTTTTAAGGGGGTTAATAATCACGTAATTCCAGGTATGTGGGGTTTTGAATGGGTAGTTCAGTCCCTACCCATGCCCAATTTCTCCCTAATTCTATGTTTGAAGTTACCAAAACTTTATGGGTCTTTATCAAATTGCATGATTCCTTAAAATTTGAAATG
>JACEIK010003845.1:0-16748 GCA_018107945.1 Datura stramonium
GGTACGATGCGTTTGTGGTATATTTTGGTTCCTCGAGGATCGGCCTTGGTTGTGTATTGATGTGGCATGGTGATGTTATAGAATATGCTTCTAGGCAACTGAAAGTCCATAAAAAGAATTACCCGACTCATGATCTCGAATTGGGGGCAGTAGTATTTTCCTTGAAGATTTGAAAACACTATTTGTACGTGGTCCATGTAGATGTGTTTACGGACCACAAAATCCTACATTACGTGTTTACCCAAAAGGATTTGAATCTATGTCAAAGGAGGTAGTTTGAGTTACTCATGGATTATGATATGAGTGTCCTTTACCATCCGGGCAAGGCTAATATGGTAGCAGATGCTCTTAGTAGACTTTCTATGGAGAGTGTGTCCCATTTAGATGAGGGGAGGAAGGAGCTGGTGAAGGATGAGCATCGGCTTGCACAGTTGAGAGTTAATCTGGTTGACTCTACCGATGGTGGAGTTATTGTTCAAAATGGGTCAGAATCATCTCTGGTGACTAATGTTAAAGCTAGGCAAGATGAGGATCCTATTTTGGTGAAACTGAAGGAAGTTGTTCAGAATCAGAAGGTAGAAGTATTCTCCAAAAGGGGAGATGGTGTACTTCGATATCAGGGTCATTTTTGTGTTTTGAATGTTGATGATTTGAGAGATTGGATGTTGTAAGAGGCTCATGGTTCCAGATACTTTGTACATCCAGGTGCCACCAAGATGTAGTGTGACCTACGGTAAGTCCATTGGTGGAATGGCATGAAGAAGGACATAGCAGAATTTGTGGCTAAGTGTCAAAATTAACAACAGGTGAAGGCTGAGCATCAAAGACCTAGAGGTGTGCTTCAAGATATTAGCATTCCCACTTGTAAATGGGAGGAAATTAATATGTACTTCATTACAGGTTTGCCTCGTACTAGTCAACAGTATGACTCTATTTGGGTAATTCTAGACAAGTTGACTAAGGCAGCTTATTTTTTACCAATGAAAACTATCGATTCAATGGAGGATTATGCTAAGTTGTACATTCGGGAGCTAGTTCGGTTGCATGGAGTGCCCTTGTCCATTATATCAGATAGAGGTACTCAATTTACCTCCCAGTTTTAGAAGTCGTTTCAAAAGGGACTTAGTACTCAGGTAAAACTTAGCACAACATTTCACCTGCATATGGATGGTCCGGCGGAGTGGACCATTCAGAATCTTGAGGATATGTTGAGAGCGTACGTGATTGATTTCAAGGGTAGTTGGGATGATCATTTGCCTCTCATTGAGTTTGCATATAACAACAGCTACCATTCCAGCATTCAGATGGCTCCGTTTGAGTCTCTCTATGGGCGGAGATGTAGATCGCCTATTGGTTGGTTTGAGGTTTGTGAAGCTACATATATAGGTGCAGATTCAGTCCATGAGGCTATGGAGAAAGTTTAGCTTATAAGGGACAGGTTGAAAACAACTCAGAGTCGCCAAAAGTCCTATGTAGATGTGAGGAGGAGAGAACTTGAGTTTTAAGTCGATGATTGGGTGTTTCTAACGGTGTCTCCCACGAAGGGAGTGATGAGAATTTGAAAGAAAGGGAAAATCAGTCCCCATAATACCCTATAACCCTAAGATTAGACCCAAAAGTTGCAACGGAGAAAATAGAATTTTCTGCACCAGGTCATAAGACGAGTCATCCCATGACCTGTTGCGCCACGAATCGTTAAATGACTTGTGATGTGGAGGAGAAGTTGGTTATGGATGGTGGTCTGGAGGTTGACCACGGGAGAAGGCACGACTCATGGTCAGGACCATGAGTCGTTGGGATGGTTGTGGTCAAAAGTTGACTGAGGATCTCATGATTTGGCAGTATGGCTAACGATTGGTCACCATGTGTCATTGGTTACACCACGAGACGTGGTGTCCCTCTTGGTAACCCTTACAAGGATGATTCCATCATAGGCAACAGGAGGTGACCACGAGTCGTGGCCACTAATGACGATTCGTCTAGTCTCTCGTGGGGACTGGCATTATGTTTTTCACTTCGAATTTATTAAGGGCTTTTATGTAATTTCTAAGTTCCTAAGGCCTATACTACGTCTTTTTATTCTTTGAAAAGGGTGTTTTAAGAGGGTTAAGTCATTCTAAGCGTATTCCAAATTCGTGCATGCAAGCTTAGAGGTTTAAGGGGTGATCAAGCCTAGCTTCTTCAAGGTTCTTCCCCAAATTTCCATTGGGTAATCAAGGAAGTTGTGAAATCAGATCTCTTCAGGTATGGAAGGCTATGAATGGGTGCAATTGTCCAAACCATGCCCAATTCTCTCTCAATACATGAAAAATTTTAATTGATGAATCTATGGGGTTTTTACCCAACATGTGAATTTCCTAAGGTTCAATCATGGGTATGATCTAAGCACGATTCTAATGTTGAATTATAATTAATGAAATATTTTACAATGTTTTCAAGTTTTATAAATTATGATGCCCATCCATGAAAGTTCATGAAAGTTGAGATTTATGAAATATGTATTCAAGCATGATGAGATGTTTATGAAGAAAATTTGATTTCAAGTTACCCATGTATATTCTCATGTTTTCAACTGATCAAGTCTATGTCAAGCATGTTTAAGTATTGGGCGAGCCCATATCATCAAGTATGTCTCATTATTTATCTAAATTTCACGTATTAGCTTACCGTATTGCTTTTGGAGTCTAGACTCCCACTATTTTCAGCTTGTGGTATGGTTTGAGCCAAGGCTCCTCATGTTATGATTTTATATTTATGTATGTATGTTATGAGTTAGCTTCGTCACTAGAAGATGGTTCAACTTCATTGAAAAATAATAAAGTGCATATGCATGTTTTTGGGACTAGTGTCTAGCACCGAGTAGGCTATGGGTTAGTAAACCATATGCCTCAAAACTATGCGCCAACATAGGTATGTTCAAATTATTTGGGACCTCCCTTGTGAGCTTCCTCTGCCCCCAAGGGGCCTTCTGCTTGATATCAATATCATGGTAGCGTCCTTAGCCTTGGCAAGGCTTTGGACGACTCTGCCTACTTGAGTGTGATAGTTGGGACCATGTAAGCTCTATCATGGTAATGTCGGTTGTATGACGAGTCTCTCATTATTCCTCATGATTTCAGTTATGCATGTTCATCAGTCATGATATTATATTTTCAACAGGTTTGACCCAATGCTCAGTTTTACTTATGATATTCAGTTTTTAGCTCTGGGTCATTCGATTAAGTTATGATATTCAGTTATATTTAGATCATGATTCCAGATATAGCTTACAATCCCTAATATCAGAATCTTATCTTGATTATGTTTTCATGATATGCATGATTTATGATTTTACTTACTTAGCAATTTTACTTTCCTTGCATACTCGATACATTCCATGTAATGACCGCATACTCTATGATGTATCATTTTATGATATAGGCTCCAATATCCAGGCTCAATCCCATCGCTAGTCAGGTTTTCAGAGTTAGCATATCACAGTCTCAGTTGGTGAGTCCTCATCTTTCGAGGGCCCTTCTTATTAGTTATGTTTCGTATTTCTAGTGTCAGACTATGGTGAGTTAGTTGGGGTATTGTCCCATCAAGTTGTCAATATTAGAGGCTTTTAGGATATAGTATGTATTCATCTTCAGACTTATGTATGTATTTAGATGTTATGTTATGTTCAGTCTTCCGCTATGCTAATTATGTTGATCTTCTGCTTTATTTGAATGAGTTAGATGTTATGTTATGCAATGGGTCAACTTGGAGCCTCTTGGGATTCTTTGTCCTGTGTCTCGATCAGGGCCTATGTTCGGGTTGTGACAAACTTGGTATCAAAGCATTAGATTTTGAAGTGTCCTAGGTTCTCTGAAAGATGCATTAAGTAGAGTCTTTTTCATGGATGTAAAGCGCGCCACACTTATGACGAAGAGGCTACGATCAATTTAGGAAATGTTCTCTTCTTTCATGATCTATGTCATGCAATGAAATGTCTATCTATCTTTCTAGCTCATGCTATACATGTTTGTAGAATCATGCCTCCTGTACGAGTTAACGGAAGAAGAAATGGGAACAGAGATGGCCACGAGAATTGCAATAGAGATGGGTACCAACAGGCCCCAGTAGTCCATGACGAGCATGTACCCGAGCCGGTTGCCCAGGTTGAGTTCAAGGCAGCCATACATATGTTAGCTCAGGCCTTGACCACCCAGGTCAATCAGCAGGCGGTAGCGCATGTCCCTTAGAACGAGAATGCAGTAGCGGCAAGAGTAAGCGATTTTTTGAGGATGAACCCTCCAGAATTTCGATGATCAAAGGTGGACGAGGATCCATATGAGTTCATTGATGAGGTTCTGAAGATCACCCAGATCATGGGGGTGATCGGAGAGGAGTGCGTCAATCTAGCCTAGTATTAGTTGAAAGGGGTTGGGCACATCTAGTTCAAGCAATGAAAGGATAGTAGGGTAGTTGGAGCAGACCCTATTGGTTGGGATGAGTTTTAGGCCACATTTCTTGATCGGTTCTTCCCTCGTGAGATGAGGGAGATAAAAGCAGCCAAGTTTGTGAACCTAAAGCAATAAAAGATAATAGTTCAGGAGTATGCTTTGGAGTTCACTCATCTTTCCAAGTATGCACCTGAGATGGTGGAAGATCAGAGAGCCCGAGTGAACCGATTTGTACATGGGGTAGAAGACTACCTAGTCAAAGACAACCGAACTACGATGCTTCATCAGGACATTGAATTTTCTCGGATAGTCTTGTACCCCCAGCTGATGGAAGCGGTACAGATGAGTGAGTGGGAGAGAGAGGCCAAAAGGGCCACGACTGATAGCTTCGGATTCTCCCAACAGAGACCTAGTAGGCACCGTCAGCAATCCCACCAGAGATCTTCAGCTCCAATTCCTTCGGCTGTGAGTGTGCCATCCAGATCCAGGCGTGATCAGAGGGTACATACATCAGGCTCTAGAGGACAGAGTAGCAGACACACAAAGACCAGCCCTCCAGAGTGTAACAGATGTGGCTAGAGACACGTGGATCAGTTCTTAGTAGGTTCATGTGCTTGTTTCAGGTGTGGGAAACCCGGACATATGCTTAGAGATTTCCCAATAGCCATACAGGGTCATAATAGGGGCCGATGCCCAACCTCTAGTTTGCAGCTCCACCAGCACACCCGACTCAGTAGGGGGAATCTACTAGTATGGGTGGTGGTCAGCGTCAAAATAGATTCTATGCCCTAGCATCCCGCCAGGAGCAGGAGGTCTCCCTAGATGTAGTCACTGGTTTGTTACTAGTATTCCACTTTGATGTATATTCATTGTTAGTTTTAGGGGCTACTTTGTCTTTCGTGACATCCGATGTTGCTATTAGTTTCGGAGTCAGTCCCAAAATCTTACAGAATTCTTCTCAGTCTCCACTCTAGTTTGTGATTCAGTTATAGCTATACGGGTATATAGAAATTTCCCTGTCACAGTCCTTCGAAAAGTCACTTCACCAGATTTAGTAGAGTTAGCCATGAACAATTTTGATGTTATCCTCAACATGGATTGGCTGTTTGCATGTTATGCCTCAGTCAATTATAGAACCCATGTAGTAGAGTTCAGATTTCTGG
This sequence comes from Datura stramonium, assembly GCA_018107945.1. NCBI lineage: Eukaryota > Viridiplantae > Streptophyta > Magnoliopsida > Solanales > Solanaceae > Datura > Datura stramonium. The sequence continues at coordinate 5,591 of JACEIK010003845.1, forward strand.
GTGAACCAGTCTTAGAGTGGAAGGGTAGTTCAGTTGTACCTGTAGGTCGCTTCATTTCCTATCTTAAGTCTAGAAAGAAGATTTATAAGGTTTACATGTACCATTTAGTTAGGGCTAAGGATGCTACATCCGAAACCCCGACTATCCAGAGGTTTTTCCAGATGATTTATCGGGAATCCCTCCCGAGTGGGAGATAGATTTTGGTGTTGACCTTCTTCCCGATACGTAACCTATATCTATTCCTCCTTACAAAATGGCCCTAGCCGAGTTAAAGGAGTTGAAGGAGTAGTTGAAAGACCTCTTAGACAAGGGCTTCATCAGACCTACCAAACCTCCATGAGGTGTGCCCGTTCTCTTTATCTACAAGAAGGATGGTTCTCTTTGCATGTGCATTGATTGTCGGCAATTGAACAAAGTTACCATCAAGAACAGGTATCATCTTTCTATGATTGATGATTTGTTTGACCAGCTTTAGGGTACTAAGTGCTTTTCGATGATAGACCTCAAGTCTAGATACCATCTGCTCAAGGCTCGGGAGAGTGACATCTCGAAGATGGCTTTCAGGACTCGGTATGGTCACTATGAGTTTTTAGTTATGTATTTTGGACTAACAAATACTCCTGTAATTTTTATTGATTTGATGAACATGGTGTTCAATCCATATTTGGATATGTTCGTGATTGTATTCATAGATGACATCCTTATATACTTTCGGAGCGAGGAGGAGCATGCCGCTCATTTGATTGTGGTGCTATAGACTCTAAAGGATCGTCAATTATATGGTAAATTCAGTAAATGTGAGTTTTGATTGAACTCAGTGGCATTTTTGGGTCATGTGGTGTCAAGTGAGGGTGTACAGGTAGGACCTCAAAAGATAAAAGCGGTGAAGAATTGACCTACCACTGAATCCTTAAGATATCAGGAGTTTCTTGGGTTTAGCTGGTTATTATCGGAGATTTCTTATGGGGTTTTCATCCATTTCAACCCCGTTGACTAGGTTGACCCATAAGAAAGTGAAGTTTCAATGGTCAGAGGCGTATGAGAAGAGATTCCAATAGTTGAAGACTCAACTCACCTCAGCACTAGTGTTGACCCTACCCAAGGGTACAATGCGTTTGTGGTATATTGCGATTGCTCGATGATTGGCCTTGGTTGTGTATTGATGCAGCATGGTAAAGTTATAGCCTATGCTTCCAAGAAGCTGAAAGTCCATAAAAAGAATTATCCGACTCAAGATCTCGAATTGGGGGCAGTAGTATTTTCCTTGAAGATTTGGAGACACTATCTGTAAGGGGTCTATGTAGATGTGTTTACGGACCACAAAAGCCTACATTACATGTTTACCCAAATGGATTTGAATCTACGTCAAAGGAGGTAGTTGGAGTTACTCAAGGATTATGATATGAGTGTCCTTTACCATCCGGGCAAGGCTAATATGGTAGCAGACACTCTTAGTAGGCTTTCTATGGAGAGTGTGTCCCATGTAGATGAGGGGAGGAAGGAGCTGGTGAAGGATGAGAATCGACTTTCACGGTTGGGAGTTCGTTTGGTTGACTCTAATGATGGTGGATTTATTGTTCAGAATGGGTCAGAATCATCTCTGGTGACTAATTTTAAAGCTAGGCAAGATGAGGATCCTATTTTGGTGAAACTGAAGGAAGTTGTTCAAAATCAGAAGGTAGAAGTTTTCTCCAAAGAGAGAGATGGCGTGCTTTGATATCAGGGTCGTTTTTGTGTTTTGAATGTTGATAATTTGAGAGATCGGATGTTGCACAAGGCTCATGGTTTTAGATACTCTATACATCCAGGTCCCACCAAGATGTACCTTGACCTACGGGAAGTCTATTGGTGGAATGACATGAAGAAGGACATAGTAGAATTTGTTGCTAAGTGTCCAAATTATCAATAGGTGAAGGCTGAGTATCAAAGACTTTGAGGTGTGCTTCAAGATATTAGCATTCCCACTTGGAAATAGGAGGAAATTGATATGGACTTCATTACAGGTTTGCCTCGTACTTGTCAACAGTATGACTCTATTTCGGTGATTCTAGACAGGTTGACTAAGGAAGCTTATTTCTTACCAATCAAAACTATCAATTCAATGGAGGATTATGCTAAGTTATACATTTGGGAGCTAGTTCGGTTGCATGGAGTGCCCTTGTCCATTATATCAGATAGAGGTAGAGGTACTCAGTTTACCTCCCAGTTTTGGAAGTCGTTTCAAAAGGGACTTAGTACTCAGGTCAAACTTAGCACAACATTTCACTTGCAGATGGATGGTCAGGTGGAGTGGACCATTCAGACACTTGAGGATATGTTGAGAGCGTACGTGATTGATTTCAAGGGTAGTTGGGATGATCATCTGCCTCTCATTGAGTTTGCATATAACAACAACTACCATTCAAGCATTCAGATGGCACCATTTGAGGCTCTCTATGGGTTGAGATGTAAATCACCTATTGGTTGGTTTGAGGTCGGTGAAGCTACATTTATAGGTCCAGATTCAGTCCATGAGGCTATGGAGAAAGTTCAGCTTATAAGGGCCAGGTTGAAGACAGCTCAGAGTCGCCAAAAGTCCTATGCGAATGTGAGGAGGAGAGAACTTGAGTTTAAAGTCGATTATTGGGTGTTTCTAAAGGTGTCTCCCATGAAAGGAGTGATGATATTTGGAAAGAAAGGGAAACTCAGTCCCCATAATACCCCAAAAACCCTAAGATTACACCTGCAAGTTGCAATGGAGAAAATAGAATTTTCTGCACCAGGTCATAGGACGAGTCATCCCATGACCCATTGCGCCACGAATTGTTAAATGACTCCTGAATTTGAGGAGAATTTGGTTATGGATGATGGTTTGGAGGTTGACCACGGGAGAAGGCACGACTCATGGTCAGGACCACGAGTCGTTGGGATGGTCGTGGTCAAAAGTTGACCGAGGATCTCATGATTTGGTAGTATGGCTAACGATGGTCACCACGAGTCGTGGTTACACCATGAGACATGGTGTCCCTCGTGGTAACCCTCGGAAGGCATATTCCAGTATGGGCAATGGGAGGTGACCACGAGTCGTGATCACTAATGACGATTCGTCTAGTCTCTCATGGGGACTGACAGTATGTTTTTTCCTGCGAATTTATTAAAGGCTTTTCTGTAATTTCTAAGTTTCTAAGGCCTATACTACGTCGTTTTATGCTTTGAAAAGGGTTTTTTAAGAGGGTTAAGTCATTCTAAGCGTATTCCAAATTCATGCATGCAAGCTTAGAGGTTTAAGGGGTGATCAAGCCTAGCTTCTTCAAGGTTCTTCCCAAAATTTCCATTGGGTAATCAAGGAAGTTGAATCAGATCTCTTCAGGTATGTAAGGATATGAATGGGTGCAATTGTCCACACCCATGCCCAATTCTCTCTCAATACATGAAAATTCTGATTGATGAATCTATGGGGTTTTTTACGCAACATGTGAATTTCCTAAGTTTCAATCATGGGTATGATCTAAGCATGATTCTAATGTTGCATTATGATTAATGGGCATATTTTACAATTTTTTCAATGATAAATTATGTTTTCAAGTTTTATAAATTATGATGCCCATCCATGAAAGTTCATGAAAGTTGAGATCTATGAAATATGTATTCAAGAACGATGAGATGTTTATGAAGAAAGTATGATTTCAAGTTACCCATGTCTATGCTCATGTTTTCGAATGATCAAGCCTATGTCAAGAAAGCTTAAGTATTCGGAAAGGCCATATGATCAAGTATGTTTCATGATTTATCTAAATTTCATGTATTAGCTTACCACATGGATTTTGGAGTCTAGACTCCCACTATTTTCAGCTTGTGGTATGGTTTGAGCAAAGGCTCCTTATGATATGATTTTAGATTTATGTATGTATGTTATGAGTCAGCTTCGTCACTAGACGATGGTTCAGCTTCGTTGAAAAATGATGAAGAGCATATGCATGTTTTTGGGAATAGTGTCTAGCATTGAGTAGGCTAAGGGTCAGTCAACCCTATGCCTCATAACTACGCGCCAATATAGGTATGTTTAGATTTTTTTGGACCTCCTTTGTGAGCTTCCCCTGCCCCTAAGGGGCCTTCAACTTGATATTGGTATCATGGTAGCGTCCTTAGCCTTGGCAAGTTTTGGACGGTTCTGCCCGCTTGAGTGTGATGTTCGGGACCACGTAAGCTCTATCGTGGTAATGTTGGTTATATGATGAGTCTCCCATTATTCCTCATGATTCCAGCTATGCATGTTCATCAGTCATGGTATTATGTTTTCAACAAGTTTGAAATATTCAGTTTTCAGCTTTCGGTCATTCGATTCAGTTATGATATTAAGTTATATTCAGATCATGATTTCAGAAATAACATGCAAGCCTTACTCTCAGAATCATATCTTTATTATGTTTTCATGATATGCATGTTTTATGATTTTACTTAGCGGTTTTACTTACCCTACGTACTCGGTACATTCCACGTAATGACCGCATTCTCTAAGCTGTATCGTTTTATGATATAGGCTCCGATATCCAGGCTCAGTCCCATCGCTAGTCAAATTTTTGGAGTTAGCATTTCACAGTCTTAGTTGGTGTTTCCTCATCTTTCGAGGGACCTTCTTGTAAGTTATATTCCATTTTTCTAGTTTCAGACTACAGTGAGTTAGTTGCGTCTTATCCATCAACTCGTCAATGTTAGAGGCTTTTCGGATATTGTATATATTCAACCTCAAACTTATGTATGTATTTAGATGCTATGTTATGTTCAGACTTCTGCTATGCTAATTATGTTGATCTTCCGCTTTATTTGAATGAGTTAGATGTTATGTTTATGCCATGGGTCGACTTGGAGCATCTCGGGGTTCTTTATCCCGTTTCTTGATCCGCGCCTATGTTCGGGTTGTGTATTCCATTTTCTTTTGAGATCACCCTCACCTTATCTCTCCTTGAACAACATTTTCACTTTTGAAACAAGAGCCTTCCTTATCTCTCCTTAGTTGCCACTTTTCATCTCATTTGAGCGAGAGGAAACACCTTTTTACAATTTGGTGCTTTCCACCCCAAACAATTCATTCATTCTTTTCATAATGCGGTGCTACCTCACATTGAATTTCACATCATTTTTTCCATTTTCATTTTTGCAACCCCAAACTTAGGTTTTTGTCTCATCTTTCCCTTTTTCTATTCCCATACTTTTGGGACTTCAAGCATCATTTTTGCATTTCTTCTCACAACTAGCACTAGGGAGGATGGGTGCCAAAGAGGGATTATGAAAGGGGGTAATAGGCTTTTAATTGGTTTTCAAGGCAAAGGCTTAAAGGCTCAATATTGGCTAACAAGGATTTATGATCAAGGAGGTCATATGGGTAAAGTAGCTATCAAAAGAGAGCCTAAAATCATCTTCCAAATAAAACTACATCTAGAATTTCACCTTGAGTCACACCTAGGGCAACTTCTAGATAATCGTTCATGAAAGAGAATTAAACTAAAACCTTTCCCACAAAGCATAACCCTCTAAGGGGTTCACACAATTTCATCACCACATCAAGAGTCATAAAACAAGATATCGTGTGAATCAAGAAGCCAAACAAAAAATGTATAACTTATGACAAAAGAGTACTCAAATTTCAAATTCAACTAACCATTTCCTTCTCAAAATTCATTTTTCTAATCGCCATGCCATTTGAGAAATTCTTTTTTCTGGTGAGGTACTTCTCAGAAGCCATTGCAATCATTGACTCAAAAATAACTTTAAACTTGGGAAATTCCATTCGACTAGACAACAAAAGAAGAGAAAAAAACTCACTCCTTGGGAAAGAACCGTGGTATAAAGAAAATCCTTGAAGTTTATTCACTAACTACTATAAAGAAAAGTCGCTAATTGAGACTTGGGTCATGAAACATTTGGAAATTTGAACACAGGCCCAATTAATGACACTAAAAACTTAAGAATAATTTTTTTCATTCATTTTTCATTCATCACATGCCCGACATGGGAAACAACCAACAATCACAGCAACATAAAAAGAAATCAAAGAAATCAAATCAGCCAAACAAGGGCGGCAGAATATCAACAACAAGCCCAACAAGGGCACAACAACTCAATAATAACCACAATAGAGAAAAAGAGCTCAACCCACCCCCAACTATAACAATACATCGTCCCCAATGTATGCATGAAAAACAGAAAGGGTGGTGGGAACTCTCTAAAGTGGCTACTCCTCATCATCAATATTGGCCTCATCTTCTACGTCATGGCCCTTATCTCCCTAGGTCTCCTCATCATCACCTAGGCCCTCATAAAGATCATCAACGGGGCCTCGGGCTGTAGATGGCCTAGCCATAGCTGCATTAAGTGCACTAATGTTCGGATTTTCCTTTGGTGCCCGACTTCTCAACTCTTGTACTGCAGCCCGAAGAGATTTTATTGCGCCCTCCATTACATCCACCCGAGAGTATAGCTTTGTCAAGTAATCATATACATTTATCATCTCCCTTTTTACTATTTGGGCAATAAGGGCTGGGAGATTTTGAGCCATTTTTTGGAGTTGGCCCTTGTGAGAATGTGTTATATCGACAAGCTTGTGAATGCTGCTTGGGCGAGAGGATGTGGGAGGAGGTGAAGTCCCTCGAAATGGTGCTTCCCCTGATTCATGACCCAATGTCTTGGGGTGTGGCATATTAAGATCGGGAGCAACTGGGTTCTCTTCTATGTCATGGGAGGTGGAGCCTTGGGAGCTTCAAAAGCCTACAGTCTTTTTCTAATCACATTGGGTGCCTCAATATCTCTTTTTCTCTCCACATTGATCACACCGGTGGTGGAGCTGGGAGACTCGTTAGGAAATAGTGGGACGCCTACATTAAGGCATAACTGAGAGATAAGCACCACATATAGCATTAACGTTGCCTACTTCCTATCTTTTCTCTTTATTTAGTTGGCCACGATCTCCCCAAAGTTGATGGGCACCCCTGTCATGATATAGGCGATGAGGATAGCAGCCTCCAAGTTCACTCTTTGGTCATTCTTTGATGTCATGATCCAGCCACACACAAACTCCAGCCACAGTTTTGCCTCAAGATTGAGATCATGCCTCAAAATATCCCCACCCATGGAGGCCCATAGTTGTTGACCATTGGCGTTGATTGGAGCTATCCAACTGAATTGATTTTCTTTTTCAACCACTCTATCAGCATACTTAGTCCCTGGATCAATCTCATTTGCCCAAAATAATGCATTGATGGCGGCTGGGGTGATACCTACCTCCACACCCATGATACGGACTAAAGGAAGGCATGGAGATTCATCAATCTTCCCTTTATTGTTCATAGCCTCTTGCCATGCTTGGTATGATGCATAAAACTCAGGAACCAAGTTGGTGTAGTACTCCAGAAAAGGCTCAGCAAATATGTGAAATTGATAGTAGTTGAATTGGGCAATGATATTGGGGAAGTCATTCCTCATTCCCGCTAGATCAAATCTTTTCTCCGTTGTGATTGACCTGCCCTCACAGATGACATAGTGTGCTTTCATGTTGGGCACACAAAAGATGATTTCCTCCCTGGTGTTGGTGGGGACTGGGTTTGCCTTGGCCCTCCCTTTACTCTTTCTTTTCAAAGTGGAGGGAGCCTTGCGCTTGTCAGACTGCCTGGATAAAGTCATACTTCTACAAAGCCATGTAAGTACTGCAACAAAACAATTTCTTGTTGTATTTTCCATAATTGAAAAGAAAGGGAAACAACTATCCTAAACTAAGGAACAAAATTCTAAGGATTAGATGAAAAACAAGGTGAAACATTAAATGCAAACATCTATAGCACCAGTGAATTAAGCGGCGAAACATAGGTGGAAACCCATGAGATGCAACCGAATCGCAGGTTCGGGTAGTTCTCTGTGCTAAATCTGTATCCCTGCAGCGCTACGCTGATATTTTGCCAGTCATGATTCATGAAGCGACGATGAACCGCGAGTGATAGGCAGTGGCCTGAAGCCTCAATCTCCTCACCTGCGCTTTAGCTGGCTTTTTGCCAGTCTTGACCGGTGGCTCGTAGTTGACATACCACCTATCAGTTATGTCACAAACTAATTAAACAAAACTTCTGTAAAACACAAGCCTTACTCACACCCTCTCACATTAAGATTCACCCACTCAAACAGCAAAATAAATAAAACATGATGATTTACCCTTAAGAACGATGTCACTGATCTATCACTAGGAAAATTATGCCTTTTTAGCACATGGGGTTACTCAGACTTGCCAGGGTATAAAGGCATGAACTGAGTGATCACAAAAGTTTGGGACCAATTAGGCCAATAATCTGTAACTGTAACGTACGCTGGCAACGTAGTTTTGGGAACCTAGGTGTGCTGGAACCCCGGTCTGCTCGGTGCTAAGTCCTACTCCCACTGGATTATCCTAGACTGAATGCAAAGCTGATAGCTCAAAACTGGGGCCCAGTACTAGTCAAGTGTATATAACTGGGAATACCCTGAGAGTCTTATCAGACCAGATTCTGAAATTAGGTTCTCGACTGGTCAGAGCTGCTTATCTAGAAGTGTCGTAATCGTCTAAGAACAATTTGAAATATCAACCGGGGTCCTAAAGCTATTCAGAGCTGTAAGTATAGAATGTCATGACCGCTTGATGGACCAATAAACTGAGTTTTGAGTCTGATTCTGATATCTGATAGGTACTACTGACACCTCGAGAAATTCTATAGTCAAACTGATCAGTTGACATTATTCTGGTTAACCCAGAGGTTTACTAAAATTTGACTGAGGCTAGACTGACAGTTCTGAGTAATGCAGAGTATATAGACTTTCTGACCAAATCTGACTAACATACATGTAACTGAGATTCTAACACATACAATTATTATAGGAGCCCCTAACTCTGAAAGATGCAAGCAATTCTCAAGAATTCAATGCTTAAACAGGGTTCTAGTTTCTGACTTTTCAAGAGCTAGGGCTAAATTTAAAATTCCCTGGAACAAGAATCATTTTAGTTACAAACTGGTGGAAAAATAGCTACAATTAACATAGGATAGGATTCCACACGAATTAATCAAAGAACGGTAACAATATCTTCAAATTTGCAAACTCAGGGTTAGGACTAAAAGTGAATAGAGAGAGTTTTGGGGAATGTAAGGGGAGAAAAATCTCCTTGCTGAATTCCCACATACTTGTATAAGAAACCCTGGTGAAAATCCCTGAGAAAAACTGAGAAGAATATCAAACCCTTGCTCCTGCTCTGTGCTTTTAGAGAAGTTCTTACGTTCTGTCCTTGAGGGAGTTGGGAGGAATGAATGGAAAGGGTCGTTCTAACCCTTTAATTCCCTCCTATACGAACCCAAAATGAAGTGGTTTCAAGTTTGAAAAGCTTGGAAAATACTAAAATACCCTTGGCAGAAAGAACTGAAAGCTGCCCGACCCTGAACAATGGATCTCAGGATGGGTCGTTGGTTCAAACAACGGCCCGTTAAAAGATGTCGTTGGTTATGGTTTATGAAGCTGACTTCACTAGAAAGACCCACGGTAGGATACAACGGTCTGTTCGAACAAATAACGGGCCATTGACACCTTCCGTTACAACAGGTAGGAAAACTAGGCATGGAGATAATGAGTCATCACAACGACTCGTTGGAAGAACCAACGGGTCATTGTATCCACTCGTGGTCCATACTACTGGGGTCTAGAACTGGTCGACGGGTGGTAACAATGGCTCGTTGGTAGTAACCAGGGCCGTTGTTCCCTCTCATTGTCTCAGGGAAAGGTCTGGTAATCCTCTGAACTCGGGATTCAACGAACGACAGGACGACTCGTTGTTAGGTTCAACGGGTCATCCTATATCCAGTTGTTTCCCACTTGAAGAAACCTGATGCAACCCAAAACCCTCTACAATGGTCCGTTGTGTGGGTCATCCGAGACAGAAAAATTTTCTAGTTTTCCTATGGTTTTTCATGCAACATCTGAATTTGATCTAGGAAAATTTCGGGGTGTTACATTCTATCAACCCAACTTTGGTTGTCGCGGTTTCTCCAACCTTGATTCTCTTCCCGTGTGTGCCAAGGGCCTTGATTGCACCTTGGTACCCCGGTCGAGAATCCCCTATTTTATTTGCCATGAATTGGCACTCTTCTTCGTACCTCAGCGGTGAAACTTCATTCTCATATTGCATAGGACTTTGAGGCCCCACAACATTAAAATTCTTTGACCCGGTTCTCAAAACGTGCTTTGTCATCAATTCTAGCTGGGTCATCATCTTTGCTAGGGTCTCATCCATTTCTTCATCTCTTCTCCCTATATCCGCAGTCAAAACACTTGGACTAGCACCATATGTGGGTACTTCAGCCTCCCTCGTATGCCAAGCTCGATTTGTCTTGGTCATTCTATCCAAAAGAGCTACAACTATACCATAAGGCTGGTCTATGAGAGATCCACCCGCAAAGTTATTGGCCATAGACTTGTTGATGGAATCCAAGGAATGACAAAAACTTTGAAGGAGCACTCCATCCGGAAGCCTGTGGTTTGGACATAGCGCCACTTTCTTCTTGAACCTCGACCATGCTTCATGTAAAGGTACCCTCGAGATTTGCCTGAAGTTGGTAATATGATCTCTTAGCTACAACATCCTCGATGGAGGGAAGAACCTATCCAAGAAAGCTTCAGTCAACTCTTGGCATAAAGTAATACATCTCGGAGGGAGTTCCTCAAGCCATATAGTTGTTGTTACACCTCATAAGATTCCTGGCATCTAGATGGCCTATTCGCACATTGGTTAAGCATATTTGGAAGCCATACGTGCTAGGAAAAGGCCCGGGAAAGGATCGGACGAAAATCCTGTCGAACCACCGCGGAAGGCGCTGGGGCAGAGCCCCTCCGTGATGGCGCCGTGTCACGGAGGCGGGGCCACCGCGTTGGCTCCTTGACACGTTGGGCCTGTCCAGGCCCAAGTATATAAATCCCCCACTTCGGTTTGTGATGTTATATCCTTATTATAATTTCTAGAAACCGTGAGAAATAGAGAGGAGACGAAGGAGGAAATAAATAATCGTTTGATTACGTTGCCAAATGTAGTCCAAACTCAAATTAACCTCAGGTACCGAGGTATTTAGCAGCAGGGAGCATTCCTACGGATTTTGTTTCGCGAAATACGGCCGACGAA
>JACEIK010003845.1:25546-46202 GCA_018107945.1 Datura stramonium
GCTAGCCAGGCACCAGATGTGCCTCGGCCCATCAGTTAGTAGTCTAGGTCCTTCTAGGGCACCAGGTGCCAGTCATACCCCCCCAAGGCGGGGCGTGACAGTTGCTTTGCCAGTTAAAGAAAATAGAAAGAGCCTCAATATGATTGACTCTTGACTTGTGTTTTTGATATTGAAAGGTTGACATATCTCAAGGATATTCCAAAGATATCGATTTGTATCTTCACTTAACTGACCTCCAAAGAGTCCTATCATTTGTAGCAGGTGTAACATTGTACTGGTCACATGGAACACCGCATTCCCTACCATTGGTGGTAGGTGAATGGCACCTGCTATGTCTTGCATCATGGGGTCGTCATCCTCATAGTCCATATGACAATCCACTGAACCATTTTGTGAATGTTGGCTAATATCATTCAATCTAAGAGACATCCAAAAACAACTACAATTGCGTAAACAAAACACAAGATGTTAAAGTAATTCAAATCAACAATCAAGTAGGGGCTATCTAATTCTATTCCCCGACAACAGCACCAAAATTGATGATGTTCAAATTCACTCCTCACGAGGAGGAAGTGTAAATGATCATCGTAATACAAATACCCAAATAAGAGTCAGGGTCGAATCCACAAGGAATAACAATTTGAATAACGCAAAAGTTGCCTATTGACTTGAACTAAAATTGCATCCATGCATTTGAAAATAAAAATAAAATGTTGGGAGAAAAAGATAGATCAGAATTTGAATTTAAAATCAACTATCAAGTGAACAAGGAAACCAAATTGAATTAAAAATTATGAGCAAGGGCCAGGGGTATGCTATAGATGGGGGTTCGATTGGATTAGAATTAACCAGAAAATGAAATAATTACTCATAAGCATAAATAACTATGGATAAAGTGACACCCGATGATTTTCAACCAACTAGGTGCTCTATTCCTTGAGTTTTCTCAAATCCCATGACCTCAATCAATTAATTCACTATAGCTTAGGTAAGATTTGTGCTATTTCTAGACTCAAATATCTTAATGGGTGCATGATTATTATTTTATCTATCTCTAGCCTACACCACACACTCAAGATCCAATTGCCTGCCATTGCTTTCTCACCCATATTCAATTTCTCTTTTTCAAGAAAAAATGGAATAAGTAGACATAATCCACATTTGTAACTATGGCTAAATCACTTATAAATTGAGAGAAAACAACAGATTTATATTAAATGAGTAATCACAAGATTAATAGAGCCATACCCAATCCAATCTCTCCCCAATCATGCACATACCCCCAACAAACTATCTAACTACTCATAGATGAATAATATAAAAGCGTATTGATAAACAAATTCGTAAATTCATCATTAAGAGTAAAATAGTAAACTTAAAAATTGCCTTCAATAGTGGTTTGTACTTTGAGGAAAAAGAAGAAAAGCTATTCAATATTTCTCTCTCTAACTTCCACAAATCTGGAATGGAATAATTGGTACTTTCTAGAGAATTACAGAAATAGGTGAAAAAATACTTCTCAAATTCCGTGCTGGATGATTTTGCCCTCCTGAAAATGACTTCACTTATGAGTCACTGTCGTTCTGCCGGTGCCTATCCATGGAATGCCGCTCTGTCACAAGTGGAGGCAGTAGCTCTGGGGTTTGGCCAGTATTAGCACCGATAGTTCGCAGGTGCTGACCCACGTTCCGCCATTGCACCTTCCACTTCAGTCCAGTAGGCTACTACATTTCAACCGGCATTTCACTGATCCCATACGGTGGAGTGCCGGTCCCATTTGGTAAAGCTCCGGTCCTCTTCTTTAATTTCATGCTTTTATCCAATTTCTTGCTTTCTCTCCTTAAATTGAATACCTGCAAAATATAAAGAGAAAGAGCATAAAATCCTTCCAATGACTTTAAAACCAAGAAAAGCTCATGTTTAAAAGCCTAATGAGGGATTCATACTATTTTCATCACCACATTAAGCATCACAAAACAAGATATCCTGTGAATCAAGAAGCCAAACAAAGAATATGTAACTTATGACAAAAGATTGCTTAGCTTTCAAATTAAACTACCCATTTCCTTTTCAAAATTCATTTTTTAGCAACCATGTCATTTAAGAATTTTTTATATGGTGGTACCTCTCAGAAGCCATTTCAATCATTGACTCAAAAAGAACTTCAAACTCGGTATTTTTCCTTAAGGAATTCACCTCTCAGTCCATTATTTGGAAATGCCACCCGATTCGACAACAAAGTATAAAAAATAAAATCGCTCCTTGGAAAAGAACCGTGGTATAAAGAAAATCCTTAGAGTCTATTCATTAACTACCATAAACAAAAGGCGATAATTGAGACTTGGGTCATGAAATATTTGGCAATTGAACATAGACCCAATTAATGGCACTAAGAACTTTAGAACAATTTTTTCATTCATTTCTCATTCATCACATGCCCAACAAGGGAAACAACCAACAACCACAAAAACACAAAAAAATCAAATCAGCCCGTCAACGACAACAGAGTATCAACAACAAGCCCGGCAAGGGCTCTAGGGTCGAATCTACAGGGAATAGCGATTGAATAACACAAAATTTTTCTATTGACTTGAACTAAAATTGCATCCATGCATTTGAAAATAAGAATAAAATTTTGGGGGGGGGGGAATCTAGATCCTAATTTGAACTTAAAACCAACCATTACAAGAACAAGACAACTAAATTGAATTAACAATTATGAGCAACGGCCAGGGGTATGCTATTGATGGGGATTCAATTGGATTAGGATTAACTAAAAAAATGAAACAATTACTCATAAGCGCAAATAACTGTGGATAAAGTGACACTCAATATTTTTCAACCAATTTGGTGCTCTATTCCTTAAGTTTTCTCAAACCCCAAGGCCTCAATCAATTAACCCACTAAAGCTTAGGCAATACTAGCCTAAAATCTCTAATGGGTGCATGATTATGAGTTTTGGCTATCTCTAGCCTAACACCACACACTCAACACCCAATTTCCTACCATTGCTTTCTCACCTATATTCAATTTATCTTTTTCAAGAAAAAATGAAATAAGTATACATATCCTAGATTTGCAACTATGGGCAATTCACTTATAACTTTGGAGAAAACAATAGATTTATACTAAATGAATAATCACAATATTAATATAGTCATACCCATATGACCTCATTGTGCATGAATCCTTGCTAGCCAATGTTGAGCTTTTAAGGGGGTTGCAAAAAGGAAAATGGAAAAAATGATGTAAACTTCAATGTGAGGTAGCACCACATTATGAAAAGAATGAATGAATTATTTGGGGTGAAAAGAACCGAATTATAGAAAGATGTTGACTTTTGCTCAGATGATATGAAAAGTGGTAACTAAGGAGAGATAAGAAACGCTCTTGTTTCAAAAGTGAAAATATTGTTCAAGGAGAGAGTGTAAATAGTCGTTGGCAAAACAAATATACCCGACGGATGTCGGGGTCGAATCCTACAAGGAATTGAGTTGATAATCCAAAAGTTATAACTAATTCAAACTAGAATATATTGTTGTTCAACATTTAAAAAGTAAAAATGGGGAAAAAGGAGAAAATAATATTAAATTCTAATATAGAGTTATGTGAGGGGAATTCCAATTATTGCAATCACAAGTGAGATGGCTAGGGGTGTGCTATTGATGGACTAACAACTAGGATGTGATTTACTTCATTGCCTTAGATTCAAATTTAGCATAGATAGTAGTGGATAAATTACATTCTCTCATTTTTTAACCATAAGACTGCTTATGCCTTGGGTTTTCTCAAACCCCAAGGCCCAATTCAAATTATCAACCATAAAAACTTGAGGATGGATCAAACTATCTCTAGCCTTGAACCTTTAATGGAGTGGAAATATGAGTTTTGGCTATTTCTAGCTCAATCCCACACACCAACACTCCAAATCCTTCTTATTATTTTTTCACCCAATTCTCACCCTTCTTTCTCAAGCAAAAGCAAGAAAGTAAACAAAATTCATGTTTGCAACCATCAATTTTTAAAATTAAAACTTGGAGAAAATAATATATCTATACTTGCAATTATAATCCAAGAGAAATTAATCAATAACCATTCAAGTTTACAAACCCACCATGCACACACCCCTAGCTAGCAAATTAGCTACTCATATCTATAGAGAGAGAGAGAGAGAGAGAGAGAGAGAGAGAAGAAAGATACCATAGAATTATAGTGATAGAATTTGCTTTTCTTCTTCTTTTTCTTTAACCCATTTTGGGGGAATTCCACCATTGTTGTGAGACCTTGTGAAGAAAATTTGTGAGGAAATATAATGAATTTTGAGGGAATTTGTGTTTTCTTTGCTTTTCTATCTTACAATGAGCCAAAATATTATGTTGAAGCTTTGCACGACCCTGAATGGGTAATGGTCATAGAGGAAGAGCTGAACCAGTTTGAAAGAAATAAAGTATTGCACATGGAATCACCACAAAGAGTTGAAACGTGATGGGAACCAAATAGGTAATTTGAACGAAATTAGATGAATAAGGAATAGTCACACAGAACAAAGCTTGACTGGTGGTTAAGGGATATAACCAAGAAGAGGACATTGGTTATGAAGAAATATTTGCTCTAGTTGCCAGAATAGAAGCAATTAGGATGCTTATTGTTTTTATAACACACATGGAGTTCATACTCTACCAAATGAATGTCAAAAGTGTCTTCTTAAATGGATACTTAAGAAAATAGGTATACGTACATCAATCCTTGGCTTTGAAAGTCTTGATTTCCCTGATCATGTTTACAAATTGGATAAGATCTTATGTGGTATAAAATAAGCTCCAAGAACTTTGTATGAGAACCTGTCCAAATTTTTACTAGAAAATGGATTTTTCAGAGGAAAAATTAATAATACTTTATTTCTTAAAAGGAAAAATCAAAACCCCCTATTAGTTGTACAAGTATATGATGATGATTTTATATTATGTGCAGCTGATGAGGAATTGTGCAAAGAATTTGTTTTTTTGATGGGGAGTGAATTGAAATAAGTATTATGGATGAGCTTAACTTCTTCTTAGGCCTTCAAATCAAATAACTTTCGAATGGAACAATGATTCACTAACAAAAATATATAAAGAATTGCTTAAGAAATATAATATGGGATCTGCCAAACCAATTGACACGCTTAAAGTTACGGCAACTAGATTACATCTAGATGAACATGGAAAAATGGTAAGTGATAAAATATTTAGTTGAATGTGTTGCCGAAAAATACGGTTAAGAAGTAGTTGAACAATATTTAAATTCTTCTTGTAGTCCTTATTTCCCGATTTATTTTTTTGTTTTTTTGTTGTTTTTGGTTCAGGTGTTGTCAACTTAATGTTATCTCCGAAAAGGAGGAGAAAATGTTGGAGGCATCTTGAGTAGAGAAGTGCGTTGTGTCACGATGTCAAATCAGACAGTACTTGTGAAGTAACTCAAGGGGTATCTTGATGAATTCTAAGTAATCAAGGTATCCATGTCGTGCCGCGACACTAAATCAGGCGCTTTCTAGGAGGAACATCAATTAAGAAGGAAAATTCTAAGTATTCGAATTTTCAGCTAAGGAGTATGCTTGGATCTTAAATGTGGGGTCATATGACCAGAGAATCAAAGAAACATATTTCTAACTAGGCCCTAGAGGGTTTCAGGGAGTATTTTGCACCCTTGTTCTTTTTTCTGCTATTGATTCTTTGAGGACAGAGCATGAATTCAAGTACGGGGTGGTTATATCTCCTGATAATTTTTAGGTTGAAGGTAAGTAAGCCATAGGATATCTTTCTTGAAAATTTTGAAAAATGGCGTATCTCACCCACCCCTTGGTTTTTTTTTGGCCTTGATTCTTTTCCAAAGGAGGAATTTTAATTTCTAGGAGTAGTTTTAAAATTTTTTTAGTCATAGTCATGACTTTGTCCGATGATCGATGGATGACGACCATCTTAAGGGTAAATTAGTCATTAGTAGGAGAACAAGGACTTGAAACCTTCCAAATGCTAGGTGGTTCACTAAATATATCATTAAGACTTCATATAAATTAATTCAAAAATGCATGAAAAGGTAGAAACACTTAGATTATTGGAACTTGATTCCTAGACTTGAAATTGGGCTTCATAATTTGAGACATTCAATGTGGATATGTATGTGTATGTAATCTTGATCGCCATTATTGAAGCATTTGTTCCATTGTGTATGTGAGATTTTTTGCATATACTCCATGCTTGCATATTGATGTCTAGAACTTGCCTGATGTGTGTGCTAAGCGAAATGAAAATGTTGAATCTAGAAAGTGATACTGGTATTTCTTTGGTAGCCTATTTGTATCCCGATCTTATGCGCCTTGATATTATTGTCTTAGTTAGTCATTTTAAGTCTTAGCCTATTATTTTAATAGCTATGTTAAAAGCTAAATTCTTTTTGTTCTATTGAGTTTTATGTGATCCAAATGACTCCTAAGACACTTTAATTGAAAAATTTTGTATGAAGGAGCATTATTGAAGAAAAAATGGAAAAAGACTGAAGTGGGGAAATTAGAAGAAAAGAAAAGATAAAAAATGCAAAACAAAGCAGGTGATATTAGTAGGAAAAGAAAGAAATTTTTGAGGAAAAATGAATGAAAAGAATGGAAAGCAAAGGAAAAAAAAGAGAAGGAAAAAATTGAATGAGCTTAATGTCAAGAATTTCCTACTAATCACTTAAGTTGCAAAATGTCAATAAAAGGGGAGGTATAAGGAGAAACGTAGGAAGATTGAAGAATATGCTACAAGATTGAAAGAATTCTAAAGTATTAAATTCCATACAGAGATGTCATGACCTGAGTCTACACCCTAGAAGTGACACGATGCTTGGAGCCACAAGTGACCCCAAGCTAACCCATGGACTGGCATAACACTACTAAGATCTTATTTATAAATAAAATTGAGCAGAACCAATTTAAGCTTTGTAAGAACATTTTATAGAAAAACTGGAATAAATGAAACTAAGTCATAGAGACAAAATACAGAGTCTGATATAATCATAAAGCTGAAATACTATTATTCTTCTGAAAAGCCTCTACCAACCGACGAGCTGCTGGGACAAAACCCCAGCTAACTCTTATATCTGAATCTAAACAAGAACAAAGGCAACTAACTGGACTATAACTCCAGCCCTTGAAAGATTAGGATTCACCATGGTGGCTGCTGATGGGCACTGGATTGAATCTAACCACGGACCTGACTCTGAGTACTTAAATCTATATCATAAAACAATATAGCACAAGAAGTATATGGTCAATACTTTGAATGTACTGAGTATATTAGGTGTGTAACTGAAATATAAAACATGATAATAATCGGAAAAGAACAACTGAATGCATAACTAAACTGAAGTATAATGACCCTATCTGGGATGCATATATACTAAAGTGATATGATAATCGGAAAATACTGAAAGTACAAGTAAAAACATATTTAAGGGTCATGCACATGCACTAAAAGCTAAGTCTCTAACTGTGACTGAAACTGTAGTGAACTGATGTAACATCCCTGAAGTCCTTAAGACTAAACACAAGACTAGTGGGTTGAGATATTTTAACACCTTGGACTTTAGGGATAAGTTTGAAATCTTTTTAGGTATGTGGATAGACCCGATGTAATGCCCCAGAAGCTCAAAATCAATATCTTGGACTTAATTCAGAAAATCTGGAAAACTACAGAAAAATTGCAGAATGACCAACCTGATAGGTCGTTAAGTGACCCAATGACTCGTCAGATCAACCGTGAGAAGGATGTCTAGATGATGAGTTAGTGGTTCCAGACGGACGACCCCACGAGTTGTTGTCAGGACACACGACTCGTTAAGTCGTCTGTTGCCAAGCCAGAGTTTGAGAAGTAGAGAATATACTTGATGGAAGGTCACCACGAGTCGTCATCAGCAGTAACGACTCGTCAAGTCCTTCGTTTCCAGTCCTTCCTTGCCTTCTTACAAGTGTACCTAACGGATGACACGACGAGTCCTTCCCAGTAATGACGACTCGTCATGTGCCCATCAGGGATTAGTACAGTATTTCCAGTGAACTGACTAGAGGATTCAACGGCTCGTTGGACTTGGTAACGAGTCGTTAGGTCACCCATTAGGAACACTTGACAGTTTCTCCCAGCGAATTTTTGGGGACTATTTAGAAAATTCCTATTCTCCAAAGCATTAAACCACATTGATTTGACTGTGGTTTCAGACGCTTTAGTGAGGGTAATGGGTCCTTTTCCTCATTCCCCACTCAAGCACTCAGAAAAAGAGATAGTAAGTTCTCTCAAGAATTCTCAGAGCAAGAACTAGGGCAGTTTTCTTCTCCTCAATTTCTCAAGATTTTGGTGGGTTCTTCATCAGATATGTGGGGTTTTAGCAAGGGGATTGTTCTTCCCTTGTGTCCCCAAAATCCTCCTCAATTTCCTCTATCAGTTTTAAGCCCCGAGCTTTCGAATATGAAGAGGATTCATGTTTATTTCCTCTATATTGTTGATATGATCCCTATAAATTCCTTATCAAATTGCCAGTGTTCATACAAAAAGTGAATTTAAGCCCTAAATTTTCGAGTAATGATTTCGCTTGTTAAATCCCCTCTAGTGAATGAAGAATGCAAAATGCTTTGAGTTGAATTTCTAAAATTTTCTTGCTATTCGCATGTCTTGGGTAAATATCCCATGAATGAAAATGACTTTTGGTCTATTGAATGAAACTCCCATATTCCTAAAATTTTCCTTATAGTATGAATTTGTCTGTGTTGTCGGCATGAATGAGCTCTCGATTAGCTGCTTAGAAATTCAGTTTTTTAGAACACAGAACTCTATCAGTCTAGTCTTAGTCAGAATCATATCAGTCTAGCTTCAATCAGATTTTAGCAACATCAATGTTGTCTAGAAATATGTCAACTGATCAGTTTCACTCTAGTTTATTTCAAGGTGTTAGTGGTGCCTCTCAGTTTTCAGACTCAGATTTAGATTTCAGTTATTTGGTCCATTAGGCAGTCATGACTTTTAGTAGCTCTGACCAGCCCCAGGACTCCAGTTCAGTTATTAGTTGTTCTGTAGACGCTTACGATGCTTCTAAATAAGCAGCTTTGACCAATCTTAGAACCTAGTTTCAGAATCTTGTCCGATAAGGCTCTCAGGGTACATGCAGTTATTCGTCCCTAACTAGTCTTGGGCCCCAGTTTCGAGCTATCATCTTAGTAGATCAGTGTAGATTCCAGTGGGAGCAGAACTTAGCACCGAGCATGCCGGGGTTCCAGCGCACCCAGGTTCCCAGAACTAGATTGCCAGCGTAGGTTTCAGTATTACGTGGCCTGATTGGCCCCAGATATATTTATGTGATCATTCAGTTCATGCCTTTATAACCTGGCAAGGTATATTAGGTCTTACTGCTGGGGTGTAATCGGACTCCACGTATAGCTCACGTGGTTAAATGTCGGTTAAAGACTCTCCCACTAGTCAGTCCAGTCCAATATCAGAATAAGTAGCTCAGTTTAGAACTGTATCTTAGATTCAGTGTTCCATACTTAGGCCATGTCCTTGACCATCAGACAGAGTCGTCTTGACCATTTCAGATTATATCAATAGCACAGTTCAGTTTACTTGTTGGTCATGGCGTGTAATTTTCAGTTATGACTTTGCATTCAATATGTTTCTCCCACTTACTCAGTACATTCAAAGTACTGACGCATGCTTTTCATGCTGTATCATTTCATGATACCGCTACAGGTCCTCAGGTTCAGCACAGATAGGTACTTCAGTTTCAGAGCATTCCACGTCAGCAGATCAGAGTGTGAGTCCTCATCATTCGAGGGCCTTGTTTGTTTATTTCATTTAGTTATGGTTTTGTATAAACTTAAAGTTAGCTGGGGGCCTGTCCCAACAACTTATCAGTAGTTGGCTTTCAGACCAGACTTGTCTTTCAAAATTGGATTTCAGATATATTATTTCTTCTCTAAGTTTCAGCCTTTACATTTTTCCTAAATTGATAAAGTTGTTATTTATAAGTTCCGCTGTGCATGTTTACTCAGAATGTTAGTGTATGATAGACTAGGGGTTGGCTTGGGGTCACTTATGGCTTCAAATACCGTGTCTCGCCCAGGGTGTAGGCTCGACGCTTGAAAATTTTGGTATCAGCGCACTAGGTTTAGAGTATCCTCGGCAAGTCTGAAAGTCGCATCGAGTAGAGTCCTTTTTATGGGTGTGAAGCTTGCCACACTTATGACGAGGAGGCTACGAGATGTTATTAGGAAAATTCTCCTTTTGTTCATGTTTTTTATCGTGCGTTAAAGTTCAATTCCAAAGATGTCTTTCTAAATCATGTTTTCCTTTCAGTGAAAAATGCCTCCTCGACGTGAAAATGGGCAAAGAGCCGAAAACTCCAACAGACCCGCTCTACCAACTCCGACAGTTCCTCAGGAAGACTCTGTGGCTATTGCCAAATTCAAGGCGGCCATTCAGTTTCTTACTCAAACCATCACCCATCAAGTGAACCAACAGTGGTTCCAGTAGCCACAAGTTAGTCTGAAGCTGTTGCCCGGGTGCGGGATTTCACCCGAATGAATCCTCCAGACTTTCACGGAACAAAGGTGGGAGAGGAACCACAAGGATTTGTAGATGAGGTCAGGAAGATTACCAGGATCATAGGTGTCAGCTCCTCCGAAAGTGCTGACCTGGCTGCCTACCAGCTAAAAGGGGTAGCCCAGGTTTGGTACGAGCAGTGGAAGGAGGGGCGGTCAGCAGAAGAAGGACCGGTTGGGTGGGAGGATTTTCATACAACTTTTCTGGATAGGTTCTTTCCCCGGGAATTAAGGGAGGCTAAGATGGCCGAGTTTATGAACCTACAGCAGGGCAACCGGACAGTGGAGGAGTATGCTATGGAGTTTACTAGACTATCAAAGTAGCTCTAAATATGGTGTCCGAGCCGAAGGCTCGCATGATGAAGTTCGTAAATGGAGTGTCTAACCTGGTCCTCAAAGAGTGCAGGACGGCAATGCTAATCAAGGACATGGATCTTTCTAGTTTAATTGTGTATGCCCTGTAGATTGAGGCAGAGAAGCTGAAAGATATGGAACGTAAGAGAAAGAGGGAAAGAACTGGTCATACAGATTTTGGCCACCAGAGATTTGGCGGTGGTAGCCGCCCACAGCAGCAACAACAGTAGCAACAACAGAGGGCCCCAACACCTAGCTCAGTCAACGTCCCGACCTTTCGATCCCACCAGGATCGGAGGGAGGATCGGAGGGGTGTGCCTTCTAGCACTCATTCTCAGGCCCCCAGTATAGGAAACAAGTATCCAACTTGTCTCAAGTCTGGTAGAAATCACCCAGGAGAATGCCTTCAGGGACGAGAGGGCTGTTTCGGGTGTGGACAACTTGGACACAGGCTTAGGGAGTGCCCATCAGCAGGGAAAGAAAGATCACAATACACTACCTCATCAGCTCCAGTAGGCCGATTAGCTCAGCAAGCCAACCCATCAGGTACAAATGGCGGTCAACACCAGAATCGTTTTCATGCTCTCTCTTCTCTTTAGGATCAGGAAAGTTCACCTAACGTAGTTAATGGTATGTTACATCTCTTTCATATAGACGTGTATTCCCTCCTAGATCCAGGAGCCACTCTTTCATTTGTAACTCCTTATGTAGCAGTTCAGTTTGGCATCAGTCCAGAGGTCCTACCAGAACCCTTCTCAGTTTCCACCCCAGTTAGCAAGTCAGTTAGAGCCAGTTGGGTGTATAGAAACTGTCCAGTCTTAGTCTTGAATAAAATCATTCCAGCTGATCTTGTAGAGCTAGACATGGCCGACTTCGACCTTATTCTAGGAATGGATTGGTTACATTCCTCCTATTCCTCAGTTTACTACAGGACTAGAGTTATCAAGTTTCAGTTTCCAGATGAGCACGTGTTAGAATGGTCAGGCAGCTGTTCAGCGCTTAAGGGTAGGTTTATTTCCTACCTTAAGGCCCAAAAACTCATTTCTAAAGGGTGTCTATATCATCTGGTTCTAGTCAAGGATTCCAACTCTGAGACCCCAACCATTCAGTTAGTTTTAGTTGTCAGCGAATTCCCAGATGTATTTCCTGAAGATCTTCCTGGAGTTCCCTCTGAACGGGAAATAGACTTCGAGATAGATCTCCTTCCAGATACTCAGCCAATCTCCATCCCTCCTTACAGAATGGCTCCAGCTGAGCTTAAGGATTTGAAGGAGCAGCTAAAAGATCTTCTTGATAAGGGTTTCATCAGACCCAACATCTCTCCCTGGGGTGCTCCAGTGTTATTCGTGCGTAAGAAAGACGGTACCCTCAAAATGTGCATAGATTATCGTT
Organism: Datura stramonium; assembly: GCA_018107945.1. Taxonomy (NCBI): domain Eukaryota; kingdom Viridiplantae; phylum Streptophyta; class Magnoliopsida; order Solanales; family Solanaceae; genus Datura; species Datura stramonium. Next base: position 37,896 of record JACEIK010003845.1, read on the forward strand.
AGCTGAACAAAGTCACAGTCAAGAATAGATATCCCCTACCTAGAATTGATGACCTGTTTGACCAGCTTCAGGGAGCCAGTTGTTTCTCTAAGATCGATCTCAGGTTAGGATACCATCAATTAAGGGTCATAGAGTGTGACATACCGAAGACAACATTCAGAACTCGATATGGTCACTACGAGTTTGTGGTGATGTCCTTTGGGTTAACAAACACCCCAAAAGCCTTCATGGATTTGATGAATAGGGCCTTCAAGCATTACCTGTATATGTTCGTCATTGTATTTATCGACGACATTCTGGTGTACTCCAGAAACGAGTAAGAGCATGCCAATCACCTAAGGTTAGCATTACAGACTCTCAAAGATCGCCAGTTATTCGCCCAACTTAGTAAGTGTGAATTCTGGTTGAAGTCCGTGAACTTCTTGGGTCATGTGGTCTCAGGTGAAGGGATACAAGTAGATCCTCATAAGATAGCAGCAGTGAAGGATTGACCCAGACCTACCTCTCCGACTGAAATCAGGAGTTTTCTAGGCATAACAGGTTATTACCGACATTTTATGGAAGGTTTCTCCTCCACAACATCTCCTCTGACCAAGATAACCCAGAAGAAGGTAAAATTCCAGTGGTCGGATGAGTGTGAGAAGAGTTTTTAGGAGTTAAAGACTCAACTCACTACCGCTCCAGTTTCGACCCTACCAGAAGGAAAATATGGGTTGGTTGTATGTTGTGATGCCTCCAGAGTTAGACTTGGTTGTGTTTTGATGCAGCGAGGCAAAGTGATAGCCTATGCCTCCAGACAGCTCAAAGTCCATGTGAAGAATTATCCAACTCATGACTTCGAGTTGGCAACGGTGGTATTCACATTAAAAATATGGAGGCACTAATTGTACAAAGATCATGTAGATGTATTTATAGATCATGAGAGTCTTCAGTACGTGTTCAGCCAGAAGGACTTAAACCTCCGATAGAGAAGGTGGTTAGAGCTCCTGAAAGATTATGACATGAGTGTGCTATATAACCCGAGCAAGGCCAATGTGGCGGCTGACGCCCTAAGCAGGCGATCTATGGGAAGTGTAGCTCACTTTGAGGGCGGAAAAAGGGAGTTAGCAAAGGATGTTCACAGACTAGCTTGGTTAGGGGTGCAATTAGTAGACTCAGCCGAAGGTGGAGCAATAGTACAAAGCGGGTAAGATTCATCTTTGGTAGTTCAAGTGATGTCCAGACAAGATGAAGATCCAGTTCTACTTAAACTCAAAGAGGCGGTTCTAAAAAAAGAAGTTGAGGCTTTCTCCCAAGGCGGAGATGGAGTGCTTCGTTATTAGGGAAGGTTGTGTGTGCCAGATATCGGTCAGTTGAGACAACAGATTTTAGTTGAGGCACACAACTCAAGGTATTCCATTCACCCTAGTGCTACTAAAATGTACCGCGACTTGAGGGACATTTACTGGTGGAACAACATGAAAAGAGACATTGCTGAATTTGTAGCCAAGTGCTCAAACTGTCAGCAGGTCAAGGTAGAACACCACAGACCAGGAGGTATGACCCAAGATATCAGCATACCCACCTGGAAGTGGGAAGAAGTAAAAATGGACTTCATTACGGGTCTACCGCGGACTCGTCGGCAACATAACTCTATCTGGGTGGTAGTAGACCGGATAACTAAGTTAGCACATTTCCTCTCAGTGAAAACCATAGATTCTGCTGAGGACATTGCTAGACTTTATATTCGGGAACTAGCCAGACTACATGGGGTTCCCTTGTCCATTATTTCAGATAGAGGTACCCAATTCACCTCTAACTTCTAGAAATCTTTTCAAAAAGGACCATGTACCCTGGTCAAGCTCAGTACAACTTTTCACCCACAGACAGATGGGCAAGCTGAGTGGACTATTCAGACTCTAGAGGATATTCTAAGAGTGTACGTGATCGATTTTACGGGTAATTGGGATGACCATCTGCCTCTTATCGAATTTGCATACAACAACAACTATCATTCCAGCATTCAGATGGCCCCTTTTGAGGCATTGTATGGTAGGAGGTATAGATCTCCTATAGGTTGGTTTGAAGTCGGTGAAGCTACCTTGATAGGGCCGGACTCAGTTCATGAGGCGATGCAGAAAGTTCTGCTCATCTGAAAAAGACTAAAAATAGCCCAGAGCCATCAAAAATCCTATGCCGATGTGCGAAGAAGAGAGCTGGAGTTTTCAGTTGATGACTGGGTATACCTAAAAAATTTACCCATGAAAGGGGTGATGAGGTTTTGAAAGAAGGGGAAACTCAGTCTAAGGTAAGTGGGACCTAATAGAATTTTGAGGTGTATCGGCAAGGTAGCCTATGAACTAGAGTTACCTTCGGAACTAGCAGTTGTACATCCAGTTTTCCATGTATCACTTTTGAAAAAGTGTATCGGAGATCCAACCTTTTTGGTGCCATTGGATAATGTGGCAGTCAAGGATAGCCTCACCTATGAGGAGGTACCAGTCCAAATCCTAAACCGACAGGTTCATAGATTGAGGAATAATGAAATAGCTTCAGTCAAGGTTTTATGGAGGAATCAACAAGTTGAAGGAGCTACGTGGGAGGCCGAAGAAGATATGAGGGCCAAATACCCACATTTGTTCTCTACCGACTCTGTTGCAGTTTGATATGTGAATTTTATTTTAAGACCTGAACTAGTTGTTGAATTCAATTCATGTATCTAAATTTTCTTTCTGACTTTGGTTGTGTTTATGAAAAGCAAAATTTAGTTCAGTTAAATTCTCCAAATTGGAGGTAGTCACTTAGGTCCTTTTGAAGTTGAATGAGCAGTATTTAAATGTTTTGATTGTTACTTTTCTGGTTGCTATGAGTTTTCTAACATTCGAGGGATGAATTTTTCCAAGGGGGAGATATTGTAATGCCCCGGAAGCTCAAAATCAATATCTGGGACTTAATTTAGAAAATCTGGAAAACTGCAGAAAAGTTGCAGAATGACCAACCTGACGGGTCGTTAAGTGACCCAACAACTCGTCAGGTAAACCGTGAGAAGGATACCTAGATGATGAGTTAGTGGTTCCCAACAGACGACCCCACGAGTCGTTGTTAGGCCGCACGACTCGTTAATCGCCCGTTGCCAAGCCGGAGTTTTAGAATTTGAGAAGTAAACAGTGTACTAGATGGAAGGTCACCACGAGTCGTCATCAGCAGTAACGACTCATCAGGTCCTTCGTTTCCAGTCCTTCCTTGCCTTCTTACCAGTGTACCAGACGGATGACAAGACAAGTCGTTCCTAGTAATGATGACTCATTATGTTCCCGTCAGGGATTAGTACAGTATTTCCAATGAACTTGACGAGAGGATTCAACGGCTCATTGGACCTAGTAACGAGTCGTTAGGTCACCTATTAGGAACACTTGACAATTTTTCCCAGTGAATTTCTGGGGACTATTTAGTAAATTCATATTCTCCAAAGCATTAAACTGCGTTGTTTTGACTATGATTTCAGACATTTTAGTGAGGGTAATGGGTCCTTTTCCTCATTCCCCACTCAAGCAATCAAAAAAAGAGACCGTAAGTTCTCTCAAGAATTCTAAGAGAAAGAACTAGGGAAGTTTTCTTCTCCTCAATTTCTCAAGATTTTCATGGGTTCTTCATCAGGTATGTGGGGTTTTAGCAAGGGGATTGTTCTTCCCTTGTGTCCCCAAAATCCTCCTCAATTTCTTCTATCAGTTTTAAACCCTGAGCTTTCGAATATGAAGAGGATTCATGTTTATTTTTGTTGATTTCACTTAGAACGATGTTCATGTATATTGTTGATATGATCCCTATAAATTCCTTATCAAATTGTCAGTGTTCATACAAAAAGTGAATTTAAACCCTAATATTTCGAGTAATGATTTCACTTGTTAAATCCCCTCTAGTGAATGAAGAATGCTTTGAGTTGAATTTCTAGAATTTTCTTGCTATTCACATGTGTTGGGTAAATATCCCATGAATGAGAATGACTTTTTCTCTATTGAATGAAACTCCCAGATTCCTGAAATTTGCCTTATAGTATGAATTTGTCCGTGTTGTCGGCATGAATGAGCTCTCTATTAGCTGCTTAGAAATTCAGTTATTTAGAACATAGAACTCTATCAGTCTATTCTCAGTCAGAATCATATCAGTCTAGCTTCAGTCAGATTTTAGCAACCTCAGTGTTGTCCAGAAATATGTCAATTGATCAGTTTGACTCTAGTTTATTTCGAGGTGATAGTGGTGCCTCCTAGTTTTTAGACTTACATTCAGATTTCAGTTATTTGGCCCATTAGGCGGTCATGACATTTAGTTATAGCTCTAACTAGCCCCAGGACCCTAGTTCAGTTATTAGTTGTTCTGTAGACGGTTACAACGCTTCTAGATAAGCAGCTCTGACCAGTCTTAGAACCCAATTTCAGAATCTGGTCCGATAAGGCTCTTAGGGTACATGCAGTTATTCGTCCCTGAATAGTCTTGGGCCCCAATTTCGAGCTATCAACTTAGTAGATCAATTTATATTTCTAGTGAGAGCAGAACTTAGCACCGAGCGGGCCGGGGTTCCAGCGCACCCAGGTTTCCAAAACTACGTTTCCAGCGTTGGTTTTAGTATTACTTGGCCTGATTGACCCCAGATATATTTTTGTGATCACTCAGTTCATGCCTTTATACCCTGGAAAGGTATATTGGGTCCTACAGATGGGGTGTATACATCGGACTCCACGTTTAGATCACGTGGTTAAATGTCCGTTAAAGACTCTCCCACTAGTCAGTCTAGTCCAATATCAAATACGTAAATCAGTTCAGAACAGTATCTTAGATTCAGTGTTCCAGACTTAGGCCATGTCCTTGACCATCAGACAAAGTCATCTTGACCATTTCAGATTATATCAGTAGCACAGTTCAGTTTACTTGTTGGTCATGGCGTGTCATTTTCAGTTCAGACTTTGCATTTAGTATATCTCTCCCACTTACTTAGTACATTCAAAGTACTGACGCATGCTTTTCATATTGTATCGTTTTATGATACAGCTGCAGGTCCTCAGGTTCAGCACAGATAGATACCTCAGTTTTAGAGCATTCCACGTCAGCAAATCAGAGTTTTAGTCCTCATCATTCGAGGGCCTTGTTTGTTTATTTCATTTAGTTATGGTTTTGTATAAACTTAGAGTTAGCTGGGGGCTTGTCCTAGAAACTCCTCAGTAGTTGGCTTTGAGACCAGACTTGTCTTTCAGAATTGGATTTCAGATATATTATTTCTTCTCTAAGTTTCAGTCTTTACATTTTTCCTAAACTGATAAAGCTATTATTTATAAGTTCCGCTATGCATGTTTACTCAGAATGTTAGTGTATGATAGATCAGGGGTTGACTTGGGGTCACTTGTGGATTCAAGTACCGTGTCTCGCCCAGGGTGTTGGCTTGGGGCGTGACACCCGAGCCTGATAAATTTTATGGAAACTAGGTTTTAAGATCAATTCTTAAGTGTGAGAAGTGAATTAGATACAAATTAAGGTTATAAGGAAGCTTTAGCACAAAGTTGAGTTGAGAGCTTTTATACCGATTGAGTTTTCGTATTATGTTCTTAAAAGGATCAACTTTAAACGATCATAAATCATAATTTTAGATGTTATTCTGGGGATTTTTGAGTATTCTTTCCAACATATCCGAGTTTGCATCAATCGGAGTTCAGAGTAAAAAGTTATGAGCAATTTAGTGGAGCAGTGTCAGGTGTGACGGGAAGAGTGATGGCCTATTAAGATTGCTCCGTCACCCTTAACGAAAAGATGCAAAATTCCACCCTAAAGTGATGACCAAGTTGAAGGTCCATCGAGGGACTGATGGCCCATTACTTGGGGCATCACATGGGGGTTTCAGGGCTTTTAAAAGTTGCCTTGAATAATCTTTTTGGCATTGTTTCGCATCCAGATAAACTCTATTAGTTCCAAGAGCTCTCTTCAACCCTCCTAAGGCTAGGTAAGAATTATCCAACTTATTACAGCATAAATTCATGAATTTTTTCATGATTCTAACATCAAAATCATCTTCCTATCTCTAGCAAGGTCAAGAACAATCTTTGAGTTTCAAGACTTGAAATTTTGAGCTTTCCTCCTTCCTCTAGGGTAAGTAACTCTCCAAAAATCATACATGAGTATTATTTTCTACTCTTTAGGGATGTTTTAAGGTCAAGACTCATGGGACGGTGCTAGAAAGCCATGAGTTCATGTGATGACCCAGGGTTAGGGTTTATGGGATTATTTTGGTGTTGAGGATATATGTGGTTGTTTTGGTTGGACTTGTAATGGTTATTCTTGTTGTGAAGGGGCTGTAGAAAGAACCGGGTGTTATAACACCCCACTCATAATAGGCTTGAATTTCCTACGCCTTCGGGTATTCGAAATGCCTCTATGACTTAGATTTCATCGTTAATCTATTGATTGGAGTTCCTATTCATAAAATTTCTATAGATTGACGTTATAAGAGGATCGCGGCTTCGTGTCGATAGTTTTGAAGAATAAGATAAGGTATGTGGGATCATGAATGGGGGATTCCATCCACCCTTATGCCCAACTTCACCTCTATCTCATGAACTCAAGTCTCCAATCATGTTTTGATGAAATTCTAGGGTTAAACCCAATTCTCATGAAATCTCTTAGGATCTTTTATGAATTCAAATTTATTATGATTCAATTCATGTTTTATGATTATGATCACATTTTTTAAACTAGAATCTCTCATGAATCCACGATATAAAAGTTATGATGATTTACTCGATTCTGTATGATTTCCATAAAATTCACGTTCAAATATCAGGGCCAACTCTGTGGCATCCTTTTCATGGTTATTTCATGTATATCAAGTATAATTATGATTTCATGTTTCGGCTAGCCCTTGCAAGTTCAAATATTATTTTCACGTTGATGACTATGAGCCATGTGCATGTTTTTTAGAGTAGTGTCTAGCACCTAGTAGGCCATGGGTTCAAACAAACCCCAAGTCTCAAAACTTGTGCCATCATAGGCAAATTCATGTTTGGGCATTGCCCCCAGTCCGACGGGGTTCACGAGTGGTATCATACCTTTATCATTCCTTGACTTGAAAAGCTTGGAATAACTCTGCCAACTTGAGAGAGATAGTTGAGCATCATATAAGCTCTATCATAATGGTGTCGGTTATGATGAATCTTCCCATATTCCTCATATTTTAAGATATTCATGTTTAGTGTTTATGATATCATGTTTTATAGTATGATTGACCCATTGATCAGTTTATGAGTTTTACTTTTGATTTCAAACATGCTAAATCATATGATTTTTACCTTCAAAAACCTTGGGTCATTATGCTTCAATTTATGATCAAAATTTCATGCTTATGACTACCTCACGACTATGATTTTAGCATTTTGTCCCTATTCTCATATTTTAGCTTATCTTAAACTCATGGTCTTATTTTACTAATTTACGAGCATGTTTTACTTACTCTACTTACTCAGTACATTCAAAATACTAACCGCATACTCTATGCTATATCATCTCATGATACAGGTTTGGGTGACTAGTCTCAGTCACGACATTAGTCTCTCTCCCGCAGCAGTCCAGTTTAGCCCTAGTTTTGGCGAGTCCTCAGATATCGACGACACTTATTAGTTTTATGTTTTATGTCTATGTCTTTCAGTTTCAAACTTAGTGAGCTAGTTGGGCGTGTATCCCATCAGTTCATTGTATGATTAGGGGCTTTTCAGATAGTTATGTAGATGATTTAACATTGTAGACTTGTCTGCATTTATGCTTTCATGATGTGCGGACTTCTGCTTATATTTTGTTATGTTTCATTTACGCTTTAATATGCTCTTGCTCATGCTATGTATGTGTCATGGGTTAGCTTGGAGCCATTTGTGGTTCTAGGTCCCGTGTCTCGGTCCAGGGTCCATGCTAGGGCTGTGACAATTATATTAAACTACACTATACTGTATAGTGCGAGAATCTATTAACCGACATATAGCCACATGAGCTAAACATGGAGTTCAACGTATATTCCCCATTGAAAGGACCCAATATACCTTGACAGGGTATAAAGGCATGGCTGGTGTGATCACTAACTGATGCCCATATGGGATAATAACCTATGGTGGCATGTCATTTTGAGACCTGGGTACGTTGAACCCTGGCCTACTCGGTGCTAAGTACAACTCTGTATATATACTGATATCTTGACCATTTATGCCCTAGACTAAGTCAGAACTACTTTATCTGAAAGTGCTCTGAGAGTCTATAGGACCTATTAATATTGATAATACTATGAAAGCATTTATAATG
>JACEIK010003845.1:46209-57919 GCA_018107945.1 Datura stramonium
GTATCATATCCTCATAATTAGACACTTTTTTCAAATAATGCTAATCATGCAGACTGACTTGAAATCATGCTAAAATCATGGTCACGAGAGTACAACATGTATTTCGATATATAATCATGAATTTCACTTAATAACAATCACGGGAGTCTTGAAACATTGAAATAATTAGGGAGTTCATAAACTGACTGAAAACCCCTAAGACATGAATTTTCTACAGAGCTGAGAATTCTAGATCTTATGAAAGTATTAGGGACACAAGGGTGAAAGGATGACCCTTGTTGAATTCCCACATACTTGGAGCTTGAGAATCTCTAGCTAGAACCTTTAACCTACAGCTCTTGGAGAAGAACTCCATCTTTGACTTAAGAGGATTTGAAGTTTCTAAACATTGTTCGGCGTGTTTTGGGAGGAAATGAGGACAAATATCAACTACTTCCCATAAATTCCCCTTCAAATGGTCCCAATACAATGTAGTTTAGGAGTTAAGAATCTAGAAAGTTACAAAAATACCCTTGGAAAAACATATTGAAATTTTGAAAACTCGACTCCACGACTTATACCACGAGTTGTGCTGTTATCCCACGACTTATGGTTGGAATCATTGTGTACAGAGAAATTTCAGATAGGCTCTGGATAAGACATCACAGATGGATACGATGACTCATTCATTCATACTACAGATTGTGGTTTGTGCTCGTGGTTAGTGAGGCAATTTGGGTGATTCTCTAAACTTCATTCCTCGGATGGATACAAAGATCTGTCCTTCCTCATCACGAGTCATATTGTGAATCGTGGTGACTAAAGCAATCCTAAATATTTTTCTGAATCTCACACCATGATTCCAACTCACAAGTCATCCTTTCCCACTATGACTTGTTGTGTAGGTCGTCTGGTGGGAAATGGTTCCATTCCTATTGGTTTTCTGCTTTAAGTCTAGGATTTGATCTTAGAGACTTTTGGAGTGTTATATTATCTCCCCCTTGGGAACTTATCACGCCCAAATTATACCCCATAATGAAGTATAAAGTGGTCGTTGTAAAATATAGTAACCCAACTAGGTTGTGATCGATCTTACAGGGAATAAAAAAGAAACAATATGTTAACAATGAATAAATTAACCTATAGTCAATATTTCGAAAGGGGCATTACAAATAAAAAGAAAAGGTAATTCTAATAATGATTGAGTTATTATAAAATTAATGAGACAAGACTAGGATTGTGTTTTCCATGATTTCATAACATAATAGGCTTATTTTATTAGTGATCTATCCTGGTCAATTTTATGTAAGACTGATGATTAAATTCATCGAACATCTCTCGACCAACATAGGTGAATTTCACCTAAATGCTCTCGGACTTTAGGTTTGTATATTTTTTCATCGCCATAAGTCTTAGATTAGCTATCCTCGATTAGAGCTCAAGTTAATTAGGTGAGGGTTGGTAGCCTCAAATCTCCATTATTATTCTCTTTTTCTATATTCAACTGCTTTGGTCGAGCATGTTGAAGATACAAGTAATTAAATATTAAAACGAAGAGAACAATAATCCACTCAATTCACCATTCAAGAATCACTATTTTATTTTGCTTACTTTCATTAATCCATCATGATTTCCATAACCCTAGCTCAAGAGATTTAGCTGCTATGTTTGAATAAACAATAACATAAGATGTAGAAGAAATGATAATGAAGTACTTACAATAAGATGAAATTCTTTAACAAATCTCCAAAGCTAAATTGAATCAGAAGAACTTGATGAATTCTTCAATAAATATTTGACTAAGGAATAGCACAAATTCATAAAGTATGAATTGTATATCTCTTTTGACTCTCCAATGCATATGTAAAACATCCTAAGGAGTATATATAATAGTAGATTAATTCTTTATTATTCCTTCTTGGACTGGGATTGGACTGTGCAACTTTTGTTCCTACTTGAATTGGGATTGGAATCTTTTGGCCACATACATAGCCTTGTGCACCGCACTACCGATCGCGCCAAGATGGTGCCATGTCGTGATGCAAATCACGCCAATATGGCACCGTATTGCACTTCCCATCGCGCCAGTCTTTCCTATGCCTCGCGCAGGCCATAGCACTGCTATGCCTGTGTGATACCATCTGCTATTATAGTTGTTTTCTCAACCCCATGTTTCCATACTTTCTCTTTTTAACCTCAATTAAGTCTAAATCCATCATTTTAATCCTTGAAAATGTCTAACCACGTGGTTTAACTCTTTTTCACAAATATCATATAGAATCAAAGAAAATACACACAATTTATTCTCAAAACATAGAGAATTATGGGCAATATGACAAATAAATGAGTAAATACGCCATACATAACCACCCCACACTTGAATTATTGCTTATCCTCGAACAATCTACTACTTCACTTGTCAAATTCAACCACGAAATTCACCCTATGAATAGGTCTACTTACACTTAGGGTCATTAGACAAGTCAATCAAGCTCCAATAATTTACTCCATATGCTTATAAGATAAAAATTCAAAGGTCAAAATTTGAAATCACTTAGCTTCTAGAACTAATTCAATAAAATATATTTGGGCCAACATGGATCATATGTAATTTAGCAATAAAGATATACCAAAATCTTACTATTATGTGCCCCTCACTAATTGGAGAGATTTCCTTTCACACACAAGAAATACAACAATATGAACTTGGTCATAATTAGAACATTATCACTCACTCTCCCAAAGAACTCAACATGCATGTAAAAGACGACCCATAGGATCACCCTTAGTGTAATACTCCACTAATATAGAACATCAAATCTAAGATCAATTAGGATTTAAGATAGTTGTAATGTAGGCTAAGGGATGGGTAGGAACTATTTGGCCAAGATAGTTACTAATCTCCTTAAGCACTTTAACACTTTACAACTCTTTTTTTTTAGCATATTCTTCAATTTTCTATTTTCTCCTTGTGCCTCCTTTTATTTTTCAAAATTTTCAATTTAGGTGACTAGTAGGGATTTTTGAGTATTTATCTCAATCACAATTTTTATCTTTTCATTATTGATTCATTCATTCATTTTTTAAAACTTTTCCTTCTTTTTCTTTCTCCACTAATATCACCCTCCTTGTTTAGAAATTTTCACCCTTTTCTTTCCTTTTAATTTCCAAACTTTTAATTTTCCCCCTTTTTCTTTCTCTTCAGTTTTGCTCCTTTTATGCAAAATTTTCAATTAAAATGCTCTAGGAGTCACTTGGATCAAATAAAAGTCAGTAGAACAAAAGGAATTAAGCTTGTAATATGATTATCAAAAGAATAGGCTAAGGCTCAAAATGGTTAACTAGAACAATTACTTCAACATAGGTAAAATTGGATAGAAATAGGTTACCAAAGAAATGCCTATATCACTTCCTAAATTGTGCATCCTCATTTCGTTTTGCACACACATCGGGCAAGTTCTAGACATCAAATTACAAGCATGGAGTATACAATAAAAATCTCATTCACACAATGGCACAAATGATTCAATAATGGTAATAAATACATATATCCATATTGAATGTTTCACATTATTAAGCCTAATTTTTTCAAGCATAGGAGTTGAGTTCCAAAAGTCTAAGTTTTTCTACCTTTTCATGCATTTTTGGGTGAATAATGAAAAGTCTCAATGATATCCTAAGTGAAGAACCTAGCATTCATAAGTTCTCAAGTTCTTGCTTTCCTAAAAATGACTAATTTTCTCTTAAAACAGTCGTCATCCATCCATCATCGGGAACAATAATGACTATGGATAAAAAAAATCAACCAAGACCCTCTCGGTTCTAAGAGATTATCCACCTGAAAAGTATCAAAAATAAAAAATAAGAGGAACTCAAATAAAAACAAAACTAGAAAACATCATAAACTCGAAAAAAAAATACTACGTGCTACAAGCTAGCAAGAATAAGTCATGCATCACAAAAAAAATCTTGGACCACCATGAATAAATTTAGCAATTTAGGCATGCATGAAACAAGGAAGTTTACTTCTCCCACACCACACTTAATCAACAACATTGTCCTCAGTGCTAAAATCTAGGCTAGAGTTTCTAACTTGCCGAANCACACCACACTTAATCAACAACATTGTCCTCAGTGCTAAAATAATAATACACAAGTACAAGAGTGAAAGAGGAACTCTAAGGTCTCAAGTTCTTGGTTTCCTAAAACTGACTAATTTTCTCTGAAGCGGTCGTCATCCATCCATCATCAGGAATAATCATGACTATGGATAAAAAAGTCAATATAAACCCTCTGATCGGTTCTAAGAGACTATCCACCGAAAGAGTATCGAAAATAAAAAATCAGAGGAACTCAAATTGAAAAAACTAGAAAACATCACAAACCCAAAAAAGAAATACTACAAGGTAGAAGCTAGCAGGAATAAGTCATGCATCACAAAAAAAATCTTAGACCACCATGAATAAATTTAGCAATTTAGGAATGCATGAAACAAGGAAGTTTACTTCTCCCACACCACACTTAATCAATAACATTGTCCTTAGTGCTAAAACAATAATACACAAGTACAAGAGTGAAAGAGGAACTCCCTGGGCCTAATCCTCATCGTCTATAGGATAAAAAAATTTCCTAGAAACCTACTTTGCGGCGCGAACCTCAGCGCAGAGGTTTTGCTCGAGGTTGTGAACCTCGGTGAGGATGTAATGACCCGTTCGATTGTTACAGAGCCTTGATGATATTGGTGTAACGATTTAAATTTTGCGGGCAGCAGGACCGCTGCGGCGAATGATCATTCGCCGTAGCGGGACTGCTATAGCGGTACATTTTCACTGCAGCAGAGGACGTGAGGAAAAAAGTTAGTTTAAGTTAGAATTTTGGTGTTTTTAACCCCATTATTCTGATGCACGAACATGAGAGTGAAAAGGAAATTTTCCAAGGGCGTAGCAGTTTCTAGTTCTAACTCTTTCTTTCCCTCATTCAATTCCTTAACACCTAGAATCATAGATAGTCTCTAGTGCTGAATTGCTAGCTAAAACCCTAGGTTTATGAAAACTAGGACCAGAGTTATGGAAATAATTGGGTATTGATTCCTAGGCCTAAAAGTGCTAAATTAACACTTTCTAGGGTGAATGAAATTATAACACATTGTTTTGGTAATACTTTGAGACCTGGGAATTCAGTGAATTTAAAATCCTTAACCTTAAAAGCTGCTTTAAGAGAGTTGGAGGAGTAAAAACTCCATGAATTAGGTTGGAATGATCATTATAGATTTTGGTTATGATAATTTTTCCTGTTATTATCGAATCAGACCGTATGCAACATGTAGAATGGAGTGGGTTGAGTTCCCAAACCCTTGAATCGAAGAAGTAGCCTATTGATTGGTTCTTTAATGTATTATTTCTAGACATTGGAAGTTAGGAGGCATTGAGAAAAGGCAAAGCTCCTGTGGAGTAGCTGCATGTTTCAGTTCTGCAATCTAGGTAGGTTATGGATTACCTTTGTTTTATACAATCGATGAGGGTAGAGGGATCATAAAATATGATGACTTGATGAAATACTTGTAGTGATGTAACTATGAATTGGAGGATTAATCATAGCTATGAGAACATGTGGGAAAGTAAAACCTAATTGATGATTAATAATGGGGGATGCACTCTTAACATGATGTTCTTGACAAGTACTCTTGATTGAATATTCTTGATAATGTGTCCTTGATGTTATGATCTTGGTAGTGGAGTTTTGAGGTGATATTCTTGATTATAGGTTTTGATGACATATGATTGTACTTGTTCTTGGTCGTGTATTTTTATGGTGTATTTGATGGTATAGTTTATGAATATATCTTTGTGCATGTGTTGTATAAAAGGTGTTATACCCCGAAAGCCCTAAGATCAAACTCGAGAGTTGAAATAGAGAAAATAGAAATTACTGCACCAAGTCACAAGACGAGTAGTCCAGTGACCCGTCAGGAACCCCACGAGTCGTTAAGTGACTCATGGGGAGAGGTTGGGGACTTGGATTGAAATTTGGAATTTTGAGGTGACCACGGGTTGTAGTCAACACCACGAGTCATCAGGTGTCCCGTGGCCAAGGGTTGACTGAAGACTTGAAGAATGGGACACTGAAGGTAACAACTGGTCACCATAAGTCGTTGGGTACACCATGAGTCGCGGTGTCCCTCGTGGTGAACCTTAGAGGAAGAATGGGTAGTTTTCATAACAACTGGTGACCACGAGTCGTGGTCACTGGTAACGACCTATCTAGTCCCTCGTCGGGACTGGCAGGCTATTTTTCCCTGCGAATTTATTAAGGGCTTTTTCATAATTCCAATGTTCCTAAGGCCTAAACTACATCGTTTTATGATCAAAATGGAGTGTTTTAAGAATGGTTAAGTTATTCTAAGCCTATCCTAATTAATGTATGTAAGTTTAAAAGTTTGAGAGGTGATCAAGCTTAGTTCTACAAAGTTCTTCCTCAATTCTCTTTGGGCAATAAAGAAAGAGTGAAAATCAGATCCCTTCAGGTATGTAAGGCTATGAATGGGTGGAATTTTCCACACACGTACCCAATTCTCTCTGAATTCATGATGTTTTAATTGATGATTCCATGCGGTTTTTACCCAATGCATGAATTCGTACGTTTTAATCATGGGTACAATCTAAGAATGTTTTAAATGATGAATTATGATTGATGGGAATATTTTACAATGTTTTAAATTATAAATTATGTTTTCAATTTTTATAAACTATGATACCCATCCATGAATGTTCATGAAAGTTGAGATCTATGAGATATATGTTCAAGTATGATGTGATGTTTTTGAAGAAAATATGATTTTGAAGTACCCATGCTTATGTTCATGTTTTCAAAGTGCATAAAGCAGATTTCAAGCATGTCTAAGTATTGGGAAAGCCCATATGATGAAGTATGTCTTATGATTTCATGAATTAGCTTGCCACATGGTTTTGGAGTCAAGACTCTCATTATTTTTCAGCTTATCGTATGGTTTGAGCCAAGGCTCCTCATGTCATGATTTTAGATTATGCATGTGTATTGTTATTCAGCTTCATCACTAGAAGATGGTCAGCTTCGTTGAAAAATGATGGAGAGCATATGCATGTTTTTGGGAGTAGTGTCTAGCACAGAGTAGGAGTGGGGTCAGTCAACCCTATGCCTCAGAAGTGCGCGCCAACGTAGGTATGATCAGATTATTTGGGACCTCCTTTGGAGCCTCCCCTATTCCAAGGGGCCTTGAGCTTGATATTTATATCATTGTAGCGTCCTTATCCCAGACAAAGCTTTGGACAGCTCTGCCTACTTGAGTGTGATAGTCGGGACCATCTAAGCTCTATCGTGGTAATTTCGGTTATATGATGAGTCTCCCATTGTTGCTCATGATTTCAGTTATGCATGTACATCAGTCATGATATTATGTTTTCAACAGGTTTGACCCACTATTCAGTTTTACTTATGATTATAAGTTTTCAACTTTGGGTCATTCGGTTCAGTTTTGATGTTCAGTTATGTTCAGATCATGATTTGAAAAAATAGCATGCAAGCCCTATTCTCAAAATCTTAACTTCATTATGTTTTATATTATTCATGATTTATGAATTTACTTACTTAGAGATTTTACTTACCTTGCATACTCGGTACATTCCACGTACTAACTGCATACTCTATGTTGTATTGTTTCGTGATACAGGATCCGATATCCAAACTCACTCTCGCCGCTAGTCACATTATCGGATTTAGCTTTCCTCAGCCTTAGTTGGTGAGTCCTCATCTTGCAAAGGCCCTTCTTATTAGTTGTATGTTGTATTTTCTGTTTTCAGATTTTAGTGAGTTAGTTGGGGTCTTTTTCCATCAACTCGTCAGTGTTAGAGACATTTTCGAATATAGTTGTATTCAGCTCTAGACTCATGTACGTATTAAAATGTTATGTTTTTCTTAGACTTGTTTTATTTTATTTATGATGATCTACCTCTTTAATATGATTAAGTTAGATGTATGTTCATGCCATGGGTCGACTTAGAGCCTCTCGGGGTTTCTTATCTCGTGTCTCGATTTTGGCCTATGTTCGGGTCGTGATAAACTTGGTATCAGAGCATTAGGTTTTGAAGTGTCCTAGGGTGTCTGAAAGCTGCATTAAGTAGAGTCTTTTTCATGGGTGTGAAGCGTGCCACACTTATGACGAAGAGGCTATGAGATGCTTAGGAAATGTCCCCTTCCTTCATGATCTAAGTCGTGCAATAACATGTCTCTCTATCCTTATTACTCGTGCTATACGCATTTGCTGAATCATGCCTCCCTGCAGAGTGAACGGAAGGAGAAATGGAAACGGAAATGGCCACGAGGGTGGAAATAGAGAGGGGCATCAACAGGCCCCACCAGTCCATGAGGAGCGTATACCCGAGCCGTTTTCCCATGTAGAGTTCAGGGGAGCCATTCAAATGTTAGCCCAGGCCCTGACCGCCCGGGTCAATCAGTAGGCGGCAGCGCATGTCACTCAGAACAGGAATGCGACGGCGGCGGGAGATAGAGATTTTCTGAGGATGAACCCTCCTGAATTCCTTGGATCGAAGGTGGACGAGGATCCAGATGAGTTCATTAAGGAGATTTTGAAGATAACCTAGATTATGGGGGTGACTGGGGAGGAGTGTGCCGATTTGGCCTCATATCAGTTGAAGGGTGTTGCGCACATTTGTTTCAAACAATGGAAGGATAGTAGGGCTATTGGAGCAAGCCCTATCAGTTGGGATGAATTCCATGCTACTTTTCTAGATCGGTTCTTCCCTTATGAGATGAGGAAGCTAAAAGAAGCCGAGTTTGTGAATCTAAAGCAGGGAAAGATGATGGTTCAGGAGTATGCCTTGGAGTTCACACGTTTGTCTAGGTATGCACCTGAGATGGTGGCGGATCAGAGGGCCCGTGTGAGCAGGTTTGTACACGGAATAAAAAACTCCTTGGTCAGGGATTGCCGGACCAGGAAGCTTCTCCAGGATATTGACTGTTCTCGGATATTCCTGTACGCCCAACAAATAGAGGTGGTGCAGATGAGTGAACGGGAGAGGGAGTTGCATGACCGAAACCTGGGCCTGGATTGAGACACGAGAGAAGGAGCCCCGAGAGACTCCAAGTCGACCCATGACATAAACATACATCAAACTCAATCAATAAAAGTGGAAGATCAACATAATAAACATAGCGGGAGTGTGAACATAAAATAACATCAAAACATACAACATGAGTCTAAAGCTGAAACAATATATGTCTGAAAAGCCTCTATTTCTTTTATACCCTGGGAACCCAAGGATTAGATCCGAAAGTAAAAATGGAGAAAATTTGAAAATTCAGACCAGGTCACAGAACGACCCGTGAGATGAGTCATGAGGAGTGACCACGAATCGTGAGGTGACTCATGGTCAGCGTGGTGTGGCAAGGCCTGAGTGAGGAGGCCATGGGCTTGACCACAAGTCATGGTCAGACCTCATGACTCGTGAGGTCACCCGTGGTCAACCCTGGAGGATTGGCAGGTTTGGATGGACAGTGTAGGCCACGGAAGGTGACCACGAGTCATGGTCTGACCTCACGACTCATGAAGTCACCCATGGGGTCCCCTTGGACGTTTGGGCATTGGACTCAATGGACCATGGCCACGAGTCATCCCCTATGACCACGACCCGTTAGGTCCCTCGTGGGGACTGGCGACCAGGAATTTCCTGCATTTTAATAAGGGTGTTTTTGTAGCTTCCTAAGTCCCCAAGGCCTAAACTATGTCGTTTTTGATATGTTTCTGAGTTAGATAAGATGGGTTAAGCCCTTTATGCATGCCCATTCTCATGAAAAATCTTAGAGAGGTTTTGGGATATTCAAGGCCTTCTTCCCCAGATTTTCATCAATTTCTTTGTGGGTGTTCAAGGAACTTTAAGTCCATTCATTCCTAGGTATGTAGGGTTTTAAAATGGGTGGAATTCTTCCTCACCCATGCCCAATTTCGATTTAAATCATGAATGCTCCTATCCAAGTCTATGGGGTTTTACTCAAATGCATGAAAATGTGAGTTCCTTTATGGGTCTAATTTGATTTAGTTTTTAATTATCAAATTATGAATGATGGGAAGGTTCTATTATTATTTTCTTCAAATCATGTTTCAATCTTTTGAACCTAAAAATTCCCATTTGATGAAAGTTCATGAAAGTTATGATTTATGATGACTACTCAATAATTTGAGTTATTGATGATGGAAAATCATGATTTTCTAGTTATGCATGTTTATGAGAATATTTTGAAAGAATTGAATATGATGAAGTATTGGGAAATGCCCACATGTCAAAGAATGATTTGATTTATGAAGTGAATTACATGATTTATCGATTTATGATGTTGGCCGATGAAAAGGGCCTTGATTCTTGGATAAGCATGTTTTAAAGAGGATCAATGACGATAAATTTTATGTTCTAGCCAATGAATCTTAATTCATGATGTCATTGATTTATGTATGATCCTATATGCATGATTTTAGGAGCCGTGTCTAGCAGCGAGCAGCCCCGCGTTCAAAGAACTATGCTAGTGTCTCACAACCACGTGCCACCGTAGGTTTCTAATGATATATTGTATTGATAATGATCCCCTCAAATGTGATATCACGTCTTATGCAAGACCCTCGCCTGGCAAGATAGGGTCGGCTTTGTCCACTTGAGCGAGACAGTGGGGCATCATGAAAGGCTCTACCATGATGGTGTCGGTTATGACGAGTCCTCCCATTGTTCCGCATGTATTATGCATTGTTACGTTTATGTTATTGGCTCAAGTTATATTTTGATGAAGCTTATTTACGATTATGATTATGAACGTTTTATGAATGATTTGGAAGCCTTGAGCCTTATGTTTTCTTCTGAAGTTTATGATACAAGCATGATGCCCTCATATTATGTTACTTATGAGTTTAACTTTACTTTCAAATGTCTATTTTACATACCTTGCATACTTAGTACATTCCACATACTGACCGTATACTTTTTATGTTGTATCATTTCATGATACAAGGTCTGGATCTCAGCTCATCCTCATCCTTAGTCCATCTCAGCCTTCGTGTTTAGCTTATTTGTGTATGAAGCCATAGAAACTTTCTCAGTTTTCAATTTATTTAGTTAATGGACTTATATACTTGTTGCCAGATTTAAACTTCAGAAGCTCATAAGAGTTAGTAGACTGAATAAGGGGGTTAGATAATATGGGCGCAGTTAGACGGTCTAACGACCAGCTGGCGCCTGTATTAGCAGGGAAGCATCCCTAAAGACCATTAACGTTATTGCACGTGAACAAGAAATAACGACCGGCTAAGCATACTCCAGAGATTAGCAACACCAGGAGTCTCCGATATGTTAAGTGGTCATACATCATTTTTCCAACCTTGTAGGTGAGAGTCAGCTTTAGTCAACCTAGTAGTCATCATGTAGAACATCCCGCAGGCTGGCCAGTCATCCCAGTCAGACAAACTGTGAGTGCCCCAAGGAAGGGTCCACATCAGTAGTTAGTGACAGACTAGTACCTCAGCTGGTTCTTGTAAGATATTCAGATACAGAGTCCTAGGAGAAGGCCAGTCTTTACATAATTGCTCATAAGATCGAGAATTTCCCAGAACAACAGTATAGATCTGAGTGAATACGAACAAGGCATAAGAATTGGTAGTATTCTGCCAGCATAGTGTCTACTAAGACAAGGAAAT
>JACEIK010003845.1:89790-100681 GCA_018107945.1 Datura stramonium
ATTGTTGTTTTATAAATTGCCTTATATTACGTGTATAATGAGACAGATTGGCTTTAGCCTATTGCGTGAGGACCATTAGTATTGTGTGGAGTACCTGTATTGGACTTTTCTGAGTTTCAGCATTTTTGAGATAGTCCATATTAAAGAGGAGACTCTGCCGAAATTTTTCTAGAATAAGTCAAGTCAGTTGAACTTCTTGCAGGTAGAAGTTTACATTCGAGGAAGAATGTTCTTAAGGGGGGGAGGATGTTACACCCCATAAATTCTCGACATGTAGATGGCCTATTCGCATGTTGGGTAAGAGTTTTAGAATGCCATACATGCTAGGAAATGGCTCGGGGAAAGACCGGATAAGCGACACGTCGAACCATCACAAAAGGAGGCTGGCAGACCTCCTCCGCGATGGCCAGAGTGTCACGGAGGCTTACCACCGCGATGGCCAACATGTCACGGAGGCTCACCTCTGCGATGGCCAGCATGCCACAGACGTGCGGTGCAGCCTCAAGTATAAAAGCACCAACTTCGGTTTTAATCATTTTAATTTCATTTCCTTTCCAGAGAACGATAGAGAACAGAGAGGAACGATGTTTTAATATAGAAATTTAACCGATTACGCTGTCGAACGCGGTCCAAACTCAAATTAACTCCAGATACCGAAGTATAAAGCTGAAGAGAGCATTCCTGCGGAGTTAGTTTTGTGAAATTCGGCCGTCGAATCATCGTCCTACCAAGCTAAGGAAAGTGAAATTGCTCCAAATTAGTGTCAATATACTTCTAGCCCTAAAGTGAGCATTTCTCCCTTCTAGACTTCCAAGAAATAGCGAGTTTTCGGCTGTTCTTCGATAAGCCAAAGTTTGGGCTATATATATATATTAAAAGTGATGTTTTCTTCCAGGATATTGTTGAATTTGGTTCTAATTGCTATGAATGTGANTTGAAGATTTGGAGACACTACTTGTATGGGGTCCATGTAGATGTGTTTATGGACCACAAGAGCCTACAATATGTGTTTACTCAGAAGGATCTAAATCTACGTCAAATGAGGTGGTTGAAGTTACTTAAGGATTATGATATGATTGTCCTTTACCATCCGGGCAATGCTAATGTGGTGGCAGACGCTGTTAGTAGACTTTCTATAGAGAGTGTGTCTCACATAGATGCGTAGAGGAAGGAGTTGGTGAATGATGTGCATCGGCTAGCACAGTTGGGAGTTCATCTGGTTGACTCGACCGATGGCGGAGTGATTGTTCAGAACGGATTAGAATCATCCTTGGTGACTGATGTGAAAGCTAGACAAGACGAGGATCCTATTTTTGTAAAGCTGAAGGAAGCCATTTAGAATCCGAAGGTAGAGGTCTTCTCCAAAGGGGGAGATGGTGTACTTCGATATCAGGGTCACTTGTGTGTTTTAGATGTTGATGATTTGAGAGATCGGATTTTGCACAGGGCTTATGGTTCCAGGTATTCCATACATCCAGGTGCCACCAAGATGTACCGTGACCTACGGGAAGTATATTGGTGTAATGGCATGAAGAAAGACAGCAGAATTTGTGGCTAAGTTTACCAATTGTCAAAAGGTGAAGGTTGAGCATCAAAAACCTAAAGGTGTTCTTCATGATATTAGCATTCCTACTTGGAAGTGGAAAGAGATCAATATGGAATTCATTATAGGTTTGCCTCGCACTCGTCGGCAATATGACTCCATTGGGTTATTGTAGACAGATTGACTAAAGAAGCTCATTTCCTACCAGTCAAAACTACAGATTCAGTGGAGGATTATGATAAGTTGTACATTCGAGAGTTAGTTCGATTAAATGAAATGCCTTTGTCCATCATATCAGATAGAGGTACTCAGTTTACCTCTCAGTTTTGGAGGTCGTTTCAGAAGGGACTTGGTACTCAGGTCAAGCTTAGTACGAAATTTCACCCATAGACAGATGGAAAAGTGGAGTGGACCAATTAGACTCTTGAGGATATGTTGAGAGCCTGTGTTATTGATTTCAAAGGTATTTTGGATGATCACTTGCCTCTCATCGAGTTTGAGTATAACAACAGCTACCATAACAGCATTCAAATGGCTCCGTTTGAAGCTCTCTATGGGCGAAGATGTAGATCACCTATTGGTTGGTTTGAAGTCGATGAAGCTACACTGATAGGACCAGATTTAGTTCATGAGGCTTTGGAGAAAGTTCAGCTTATAAGGGTAAGGTTGAAAATAGCTCAAAGTTGCCAAAAGTCCTACGCTGATGTGAGGAGAAGAGAACTTGAGTTTGAAGTTGATGATTGGGTGTTTCTGTAGCTATCCCCCATGAGGGAGTGATGAGGTTTGGAAAAAAAGGAAAACTTATTACCTGCTATGTTGGTCCGTACAAGATTGTGAGACTTATGGGCAAGGTGTCCTATGAGTTAGAGTTACCCTCGGAGTTAGCTTTAGCTCATCCCGTCTTCCATGTATCTCTCTTAAAGAAGTATTTGAGTGATCCAGCTCTAGTTGTTCCGGTGAAGAGTGTGGGTGTGAGAAAAAACCTTAGTTATGAAGAGGTTCTGGTGGAAATATTGGATCGTCGGGTTCAAAGGCTAAGAAACAAAGAAGCAGCCTCAGTCAAGGTTTTGTGGAGGAATCAACATATTGAGGGAGCTACGTGGGAATCCAAAGAAGATATGATGGCTAGATACCCACATTTATTCCCTTCCGACTCAGTTTCAGCTTTAGGTATCAGTTTTTGCCCTAAAACTCTATTTAGTTTCATGTTCAGTTCATGTACCTCAGTTTCCCTTCATGTAAATGGATGTATGTATGATTCGTGAATTCAGTTTAGTCATGTAGTTTAGTTCGGAGGTTGTCGTTCCGTCAGTTTTTAGCTTATATGATCAGTATTTGAAGATGATGATTGCATTTCTTTGATTTTCTATATGTTTTACAACATTTGAGGACCACTTTTCCTAAGGGGGAGATATTGTTATACCGCGAAAGCCCTAAGATCAGACCCGGGAGTTGAAACGGAGAAAATAAGATTTTCTGCATCAGGTCACAAAACGAGTCATCTTGTGACCGTCAGGATGACCACGAGTCGTTAAGTGACTCGTGGTAAAGTGTTTGAAATAAGTTGGAATTTTCAAGTTCAGGGCGACCACGGGTGTGACCACGAGTCGTGGTCAATCACACGATCCATTAGGTCACCCGTGGTCAAGGATGGGCGAAGGAAGAAGAGATGTTGGACAGTGCACTTAACGGGTCCTCACCACGACTCGTTTGGGACACCACGAGTCGTGGTATCGCCCGTGGTGAGCCCCAAGTGGTTTTCGGCAGTGAGGGCGACGGGAGGTGACCACAAGTCGTGGTCACTGGTAACGAGTCATTGAGTAGCTCGTGGTGACTATCAACATGCAACTTCCAGTGAAGCCAACGGATCCAGGCCACGAGTTGTGGCCTTTGACGACGACTCGTCCAGTCCCTCGTTGGGACTGGCAATATGTTTTTCTTTGTGAAATTAGTAAGGGATTTTCCATAATTCCTATGGTCCTAAGGCCTAAACTACGTCATTTTAAGGTCAGTATAAAGTGTTTTAAGAAGGGTTAAGTCATTCTAAGGTATTCCTAATTCATGCATGCAAGTTTAGAAGTCTAGAGGGGTGATCAAGCTCAATCTCCAAGGTTCTTCCTCAATTATTCCTTGGGCAATCAGAAGAGTTGTAGAACCAGATTCTCTTAGGTATGTGAGGTTATGAATGGGTGAAATTGTTCGCATCCATGCCCAATCCCTCTCTAATTCATGAAAATCTACATGTTGATTCTATGGGATTGTAACCCAATACATAAATTCCCTAAGTTTATATCATGGGTATGATCTGAGCATGTTTTAATAGATGAATTATAATTGATGGGATGATTTTACAATGTTTCAAATTATAAATTATGTTTTCAAGTTTTCTAAACTATGATACCCATCCATGAATATTCATGAAAGTTGAGATCTATGAGATATATGTTCAAGTATGATGTGATGTTTATGAAGAAAGTATGATTTTGAAATACCCATGTTTATGTTCATGTTTTCAAAGTGAATCAAGTTGACTTCAAGCATGTCTAAGTACTAGGCAAGCCTATATTATCAAGTATGTTTTATGATTTCATGAATTAGCTTGCCACATGATTTTGGAGTCAAGACTCCCATTATTTTTCAGCTTGTGTTATGGTTTGAGTCAAGGCTCCTCATGTTATGATTTTAGATTATGTATGTATATTATATTCAGCTTCGCCACTAGACGATGGTCAGCTTCATTTAAAAACGATGGGGAGCATATGCATGTTTTTGGGAGTAGTGTCTAGCACCGAGTAGGCTAAGGGTTAGTTAATCCTATCCCTCAAAACTATGCGTCAACATAGGTATGATCAGATTACTTGGGACCTCCTTTGGAGCTTCCCCTATACCAAGGGTCCTTAAGCTTGATATCAATATCATGGTGGCGTCTTTAGCCCTAGTAAAGCTTTTGACGGCTCTGCCCACTTGAGTGTGATAGTCGGGACCATGTAAGCTCTATCGTGGTAATGTCGGTTATATGACGAGTCTCCCATTATTCCTCATGATTTTAGTTATGAATATACATCAGTCATGATATTATGTTTTCAGTAGTTTTGACCCAATGTTCAGCTTTATTTATGATTATAGTTTTCAGCTTTGGATCATTCGATTTAGTTATGATGTTCAGTTATGTTCAGATGATGATTTCAGAAAATAGCATGCAAGCCTTACTCTCAGAATCTTATCTTGATTATGTTTTATATTATGCATGATTTATGATTTTACTTACTTAGCTATTTTACTTACCTTGCATACTTGGTACATTTCACGTACTAACCGCATACTCTATGTTGTATCGTTTCATGATACAGGATTCGATATCCAGACTCAGTCCCACCGCTAGTCACATTCACGGAGTTAGATTTCCCTAGCCTCAGTTGGTGAGTCCTCATCTTGCGAGGGCCCTTCTTATCAGTTGTATGTCATATTTTTAGTTTTCAGATTTTTGTGAGTTAGTTAGGGTCTTGTTCCATCAACTCCTCAGTGTTAGAGGCTTTTTCGGATATTGTTCTATTCAGCTCGAGACTCATGTACGTATTAAGATGTTATGTTTATCTTAGACTTCCACTATGTTATTTATGATGATCTTCCTATTTAATATGATTGAGTTAGATGTATGTTCATGCCATGGGTCGACTTGGAGCCTCTCGGAGTTTCTTGTCCCGTGTCTCGATCCGGGCCTATGTTTGGGTCATGACAGAGATGCAGGTGCTTTGTAGGACATGGCAAATAGTCTAGTTCGACTTCTACATCTGCACCTGCATTTTGCAAGTGCCTAACTGTGTTCTGTAGTTTTTGTCCAGCTTAAGGACAGTTCACTTCAGCATCTCACTTGCATTTCACCGGTGTCAAACCTTTGAAACACAGGTCTCCCTTTCCCATCACCTGCTTTTCGTTCAATTTCTTTGCTTTCTTCTTTTGAGCCGACTACCTAAAAAATCAAAGAAAAATGTGTAAAACCTTCATAGATGAGTTGAAAACAAAGCAAAAGCTCATGCTTAGAAGCCTAATGAGATGGTAAATTACCAACTCATCAGAGTTTAGCACAGGAGTTCCCCAACATAGTGCAAAGACTGCACACTCTGGGCATGGGATTCATTTTCAATGAGCCTAAGAAGTGTAATTTGAATATGGTCAGGTAATTCTATGAAAATTGGGACCCCACTCTTCGCAGCAACTCAGTCAAGATCTGAGTCAAGTCATCCCGTTCGATGCTCACCACCTGAATGCAATCCTAGACACACCTAACACAGATCTGCATCAGCTCCAGTAGCTTAACATCACACCCTCATATGCTGAAATTCAGCATACATTATGTGGGCAGCGATTGATAACCAGATGGATTCACCACAAGGAGAGAGGCTATCACGAGACCTTGTCCTATGCATGGATGAACAGAGAGGCTTGTGTCTGGCTGAAGATTGTTTGTGGCTACCTCATTCTCGGGGTGCACATGACTCATGTTAACAGAGACAGGGTTTTCTTGGTATATGCCCTGATGAGTAAAGTTGAAATAAATGTAGGGGCTATGATCAAATCAGCTATAAAAAAGATAAGTTGCATTAGGGGAACATGTATGGCTTTGGTGGGTTACACACCACCTTTCTAAAGAGCCATGAAATTAATGAGGAGGTCTTGGATTATTGTCTTGGAATAGATCGACGAGCTGTTGATGTGACCAAAACAAAGGTGTCAGAAACTACATATGGCCCTATTCTCACACTGGCCAAGCGACATGCTCGAGATGACTCATATGCTTCTAGGATGTTTAGACTTCAAATGTTGCAGCTCTGTATTGGGGCTAGGCCAGCGACAAAGAAAGAGCTATGGCAGGTTGACATTGAATATCCACTAAATGCTCATGCCAGAGCCATGTGCAGGATTGGGCCAGCCTTTGTAGAGCCTCTGGATGATGATGTGCTGACGGATAAGGAGAGACACCGAGTAGACTCGAACATTGAGTTAGATGATAATGAGGCAGATGACTTTGACCTTGGCGAAAAGGCACTCGCACTAGATGAGGAGGATGATATAACAACTTGATCAAGGGGTCTTCACCACCCTAACTTTAATTTTACATTTTTTTGTTTCAAGCACTAGGGACGGTGCTATTTTAAGTGGGGGGTGGTCATTTTCTGCTTGTCTTTGATTCTCTGAAAAATGTGGCTTGTAATGAATGCTAAGAAATAGACAGTGTGGCATGTAATTGTAGTTAGGATTAAGACTTGGTACTTGTCATGTAATAACTACTAATATTATCTTCTTTTGTTCCTATGGTGTTTCTTGTAATTATTTTTCATTTTGGGTTTCTCGGCTTTTGTTTTCGGTGCTTTTCCCGAGAATAGTCCCTTTGAATCGAGTAGATTATTTTTGGTCATAGTTAGGGAATGTTCCCTATGATGGATGAATAATGATCGTCTAAAGGAAAATTAGTCATGTTTAGGAAATAAAACCATGCTAATGAGCTAGAGTACTCCACTTGGTTAAATGCTAGACTTCATGAGACAGTCATTAGAAAAAGCAAATAGCAATGAGAATAAGGGTAAGATCACATAGGGCCTTGGTATTTAACTCTAAACTATAAAATCGTAGGCTTTATCATGCTTGTCACTCAATGTAGATGTAATAGAAAAAGAGGTCTAGGCTAACCAAGTTTGAACCATGGTTCTATGAGTGGTGAGAACTTGTTATATTTCTTGCTAACTAGCACCTAGAATTTGCTAGGATAAATGTATTTTAATGTTTAGCCAACATTAGGATAAATTTGTAATCTGTGTGTAAATCCGAAAGGAGAATTACTAGGGTAGAACTAAGAAGAGGGGAATGTGCTCTTGTCGTTGTTGTAAATTAAAGATATGATTCGCGTGTGGGACAAAAATATACCTACAATGCCGCATTCAGTTGAAAAAGGAAACAAATGCTTCTAGACCTAAGATGAATTCTTGCATCATAATTTAATAAGTGTAGTTGCAAAAGTCATTTTTAGCCAAATAGCTACAGTTTCTAAAGACCATAGTCAGACTTTAATTTCTCATAACCATCAACCAAATAGAGAACTTAGTTGAAGAAAAATACATGTTGTACATGATTGCATCCCATGCATGAACCTAAGATTATTCTTGCATATTGCTTAAAACTATTTCATTTACTTTATTGATGTTACTTCCATTATTTTTACACTTACAAAACTCGTAAATTCTTGGGTTACTTACACACTTGTGTGAAATAATCATGAATTCTAAAATAGAAAAATCATTAAGTCTTTAGTCCCTGTGGGTTTAATATTTGGCTTAAAAGAGCTACTATATTACTTGTAGAATCATGTGCACTTGCGTGTGTTTGGGCGACAACATTTATCACATTTAGCATACACTAATGTAGTGACTATATGTTTCTGTACTTCCTGCAAAAACAACCTTATGGTAATTTGTTGTTCAGAATCACTGATGATCTCTATTTCTATGTGTTCATCCACAAAAAATCCTATTTTTCCATTGCAATTAGCTCTTGCATTTCTCATTCTCAATCTTCTTCTATATTATTGTAACTACCTGGTGTGGTGAAAGGGCTCCATTAGAGCAATTAGAAAAAACTTGTGTTGTCTGTTAGCATTCGAAGTCTGTGAAAAGCCAGTTGTGAATTTACAGATTTTATATTCCAAATTATGTCTTTCTTCATCATCTAGTACTATTATTTGAAGTAGCTCTCTTTGGCACCACTCTGGTTGGTTGTTGGCTTTCCCCTGTACCTATTTTCCTCCCTCTTTTGGGCCCTTTCTTTTTAGTCTTTGGTGAATTTTCTTCTTGTTCTCTACTTTGCTCTTCAGCTGGTCCACATTGTGAGTGACCAGATCATGTAAAACCTTGGTAGGACTATCTTTCTTTAATTCATTTCCCTGTCTTCACACCTGTGCAATTTACTTTCCTCATCTGTTGTCTGTTATTGGATGGGTTAATATTATACCACTATGCCTTTCTCTGTATTATCATTTTTCTGAGAAGCGCTTGATGGTTGTCCCTCTTGAGTATTTTCCATGACATCACCCTTAGGGTTTCTCTGTTTCTCATGCTGCCAACAATCTTTGCAACTCTTATCTATTGCTAAAGGTTTCACCATGTCTTCAATAATCTTTCCCTCCATCTTTTATTTAGAAACTGCTAATATAATTTTCCCTTCCTTTTTCTCTATCTCTTCCTCATCTTCCACTCTATCCCTCCACCTCAACATCATTGGTTCCTTTGAATTTGTGTTACCATTCTCTTTTATATTCCTCTTCTTCTTTCCTTCTTTGCTAGTATTACTTAAACCCCTATCCCCTTCCTTATCCACCCCCTTTACTGTTTGAGGGAGATCTGTTGCACTGTTGGACCTCTGTGCATGAGTCTTTTCTGGTGTTAAATCGTTCATTTTTCCCTCATCTGCTAAGAGTTCAAAGGCATTTGAAGTTGAGATTTTCTCTCTATTTTTCATATGCTCTCCCGTATCATTCTTGTACACCTTGTCTTGCTTCTTATCTTTTGCGAATTTCCTATTATCTTTTGTAGGAAGCCACTGGCCCACTCCTCTTATCACCTGACCACCCCCATTAGGAAACTTCTCAGCCCTATCCTTCTCCATATTGTTCTATATGGTATCTGGTACCACCCTGAGCTTTGGATGCAATCTTTCACAATCTAAGTCATTATTCCCTTGTAGTTTACACTCCTTACATTACTTTGGCAACACATCATACTGAATATGAATTTTCTCTTTTCTAACTTCTTTGGTTATCTCATTCTCAATTTCCACTGTCACATACTGCGGCAGCCTACCATCAGGTCTATTTGTACCTTTACTCTAGCACAACTTGGTCTGGTCTTATTTATAGTAGCCATATTCAAGTGGAGGGGTTTTCCTACTATAGTGGAGAAGGTAAATAGTGATTCCTTGACAAGAAAGATGGCAGTAGGTTAGGGAACGAGATCCATGCCACCGCCTAAGTGGTCTCTTCTTCAGTTTTGATTATTAGAATCATAAATAGGGGCCTCAGCTGATATGCCATACCATCCTTTGCCTTTATATAATGTGCACTCCTGGACATCATCTTCACAAAATCTTCTAATAAGTTAAATCTCATAGGAATGTGCATGTTTCTCAAGAAGCCAATTTTACAATGTCCTTTAATACCGCACTATTTTGGTATTGAGTCCTGAGATCATCTAATTCTGGCTATCCATACGAAAAATTTTCAATCACAGCATATTTGAGATTTTCTATCTTATTCATTTTACTTACTTCCTTTTCTGTCTATCTTACCACCGGGACTCCTTGAATATATGTTATTTCTTTGATTGGTATTGGCTCCACACCTTTATTATTTTGCTGCCAAGGCTTTGTGGTTGTTGATTTAAAAAATAGGATTTGTGTGGATCATGGGTCTCAAAATATGGGAGAGGATTATGTAATATAATAAAGTTTAATGGTGGGAAGTGTGCAATAGAGGATGAAGTCGAGGTGATGGGGTCATGGCCAGCCATAGTGGGTAATTGGCCCCGGCAACAACCATAATTAGGTTTTAAAAGGGTGTTCAACATGTAGGGAGGAGGAGAGAGAACGACCTTCCATTTTTTTGAAATAATCAGTAAAAGTCTTTGCCCGTCTCTCTGTCTATATATATTTTTTCTGAATTTATGTGTGTGTGTGATGTGTTGTTGTGTTCAAGTGAGTTTCCAGTCTACATATACTACTTGTTCTTTATGTGTTTTTTCCTTTTCTTATCTCCCTATCTGTGTATCTCTAAGTCGCTCTCCCTATTTCTCCCTTTATTGCTCTATCTACCTCTGTCTACCTTATGTATCTTACTCTATTTTCTTCTCTATCTCTCTAGGTCTACCTCAAAAAGTGAAGAAGTCCCCATTTTTATGGACAAAATTGATCTAGACATTATCAATGAAATTTGAGAATTCAAATTTAAAGGGATAGATTGAATAAAGAAGAAGAGAAAATCAGAAAGAGTTGACAAAGGAGGGAAGGACTTACCTATTGCTGACTATGGCAATGGTGTAAGCTAATTTTTGGTTGGGATTGTGGTGATGGGATGGAGAGTTGTGGAGATAGGGTCGGGGTGCTCTATGTGATGGGTGAAGGGGTTGGTCTGGGGATGAAGGAGTAGGAGGGGTCTGGTCTAGTGGGGTGTCGCCCGAACGAGGATGGCGCGTCGCGGTGGAGGGCTGGTGGTGAGAGAGGGAGAGAATAGCTGGGGGTTGTTTGGACAAAGTGGGAGAAGGGTAAGGGATTAGGGGGTGTTCAGGAATGGGGTAGGTAGAGTAA
>JACEIK010003845.1:132246-146984 GCA_018107945.1 Datura stramonium
AGATTCCCTTCCAATACTTAATTATTCTCTCTCGAGCAACAATTAATCAAGAATAGATAGACCCATATCATCATCAACGGATCTTCATCAATAGATTGAAAGGAATCTAATAGATTTTCACTTAATTGAACATTAAAAAGTTAACTCTAGCAATACCCAATCCAATTAAGTATTCATCATCACACACCTCTAGTTAATGATTTTAGCTACTCGTAGTTAAGAAATTCAAAAACACAATCATCAAAAGCATCATTGAATTTAATAAGAAGAGTAGATAAATCAAAAGCACAATTATCCTTTAACTACAGATGAAACTAAATAACACCAAAGAAGAAAAGATAGCAGAGTATCTTTTACAACTTTCAATCAAAATTCCCTTTTCTCAACTAAAGAGGAAAGATGATGCGATGTACTTGGATGATCTCTTAATCTCTCTATATTCTCCCTCTTTTTCTTCCCTCCTTCTGCAATGTAGTTCTTTTTCTATTTATACCCTGAAAAGTAGGGTACTTTTCCTTCCTTTTTTGGAAATGGATAATTTTACCCTTTATAGCTACGCTCTGGAACCGGCGAAGGCACCGACGGTTCGCCGATGAAATCCATGAACCGTTGGATATTTTCTCTTCTTCTTCAGTCATTATAAGTGAACTTCGGCGTTTTGCCGATGCCAATCTGTGACCCGCCGGACCTCAAATGCCAATTTTTGAGTTTTCTGAGTGCCATTCGGTGGCTGAACCAGTGTCTTGCCACAGCTGACTCGTGAACCACCGGTGGCATTCCTCTGACTAGGCAGTGACCTTCATCTTTTTAATCGGCATTTCACCGGTTAACACCCGCGTTTTTCAATTTCTACTCATTTCCTCAAACTTACCCCCATTTTAAGTTCCTTAGTTTTTTGACTAAGCACTATAATTTCAAGGAACTTATCAAGGAACAATGAAAGTTGGACTATGCAGCCAACCTGTTCTCTGAGTTCCATGCCAAACTCAAAAAGGTTAAAGTAGCATTAACTACATGGAGTAAAGATACATATGTAACATCTTCTAACGAATTTCTACTATTGAGGATATTATAAAAGCAAAAGAAATACAGCTAGAAACAAACCCTACTAGACCGAATAGAGAGTTGCAAAGAGCTCAAGCTGACCTTAATAGATATCTAAACTAAGAGGAGGATTACTAGAGACTGAAGTCAGGTCTAAATTGGTTTAAGAATGGTGATAGCAATACCAAATTATTCCATTTATATGTCAAAGGTAGAAGGAAAACACTTAATATGTCACGACCCGAGCATGGACCCCTAGCCATGACATGGGACCTAGAATCACGAATGGCTCCAAGCTAACCCATGGCTCATACATACCATGATTAAGATCATATAACTTATCCTGGTGATGTCTTTCACTCTAGCCGTTGCGACATTCCCATTCATGTCATATGGGAAACCACCTTCCATTTGACTTGGCTTGTCATAGTCTTTGCCAACATTCTAAATGTAGTCCTGAACTCAGCATGAGTCACCAGCTCATGAAAAGGATCAGTTGGAGCTGGTGGGGCTATGTCAAGGCCCGAATCTGCACCCTAGACGCAACACAATACTTAAGATCACAAGTGACCCCAAGCAAACCCACGGCATGGCATAATTCTATAATGACTAATCTACTGTAAAAGAATCTTAAGTGGAAGCTGATTTCAAACAAAAAACCCAATACTGAATAAATAAATAACATCAGATAAATTAATGATAATTTCTCAAAAATGAAAACTCATGATGAAACTCTCATATTCTATCTGAAAGCCTTCTAAAAGAAACGGATGAGTTGCTGGGACAAACCACCAGCTTACTCTAATTCTAAAACTAAAACTGAAAATGACAAGTGTTGAAGATGAAAACTCCGATCCTTGGAAGATGAGGACTCACTATTAAAACTCTGTTGCCTCCTGAAAGAGAAGCTAATACCACTTCTAAGTCTGAGAACCTGAGCCTATATCATAACATAATATAACAAAAGAAAATATGTAGCCAGGACTTTAAATGTACTGAGTATATGAGATATGCAACTGGAATATATATAACATACTAATAATTTGAAAAGATGTAGTAAAATGCATACTGAGCTGAAGTACCATGACCCTTACTAAAATAGATAAATATCAATTTTTTGTAGTAGTTTGAAAATAGAAAATAAAACATAGTAAAACTTATTTAAGGGTTGTGTACATGTACTAAAAACTGAGTCTATAACTATGACTTAGACTGTAACTGTACTGAATAATGGGAGAGTCTATTAACCGACATATAACCATGGGAGCTAACTGTGGAGTTCAATGTTTACGCCCCATCAATAGGATCCAATTTACCTTGCCATGGTATGAAAGTACGGTTGATGTGATCACTATAACTGATGCCCATTTGGGCTAATAACCTATGGTGGCATGTAGTTCTGGGCCCTGGGTATGCTGAAACCTGGACCAGCTCAGTGCTAAAAACTGCTCCTAATGATAAGTTTACTGATAATTTATAGATAGCTCAAAAACTAGTCTTCTTAAAGCTAAGTCAGAAACTTTATCTAATAATATTCTGAGAGCCTAAAGTACATAAAAATACATATTATGTTATCAACATTTGTATACTAAAATCATGATAAATCACAAAGACTCAAATATGAATTCGTGCTTAACTCAAATCCATATAGAAGCAAAATACATGTTTATATAACTAAACTTAAATCATGTGGAAATCTTGCTCCTAATGATAAGTTTACTGATAATTTATAGATAGCTCAAAAACTAGTCTTCTTAAAGCTAAGTCAGAAACTTTATCTAATAATATTCTGAGAGCCTAAAGTACCTAAAAATACATATTATATTATCAACATTTGTATACTAAAATCATGATAAATCACAAAGACTCAAATATGAATTCGTGCTAACTCAAATCCATATAGAAGCAAAATACATGTTTATATAACTAAATTTAAATCATGTGGAAATCTTTCATAAAAGTATCATTTATATCTGAATTTGTAAAATCATGAATATCACATACTAGAAATCAGAGGAGACTGGAGAACATTGGATAATAAGGGAATTCATAACTGAACAAAACCCTAAGACATGATTTCTAGGGAACTTGAACGAAAGCTAGGGTTCACTGGGTGTTTTGGGCACAAGGGTGAAAGGATACCCTTGTTGAAATCCCACATACCTATAGAAGAATCCTTTGAGGAAACTCTTTGAAATTTAGAGAAGAAGCAGAACCCTATCTCTTTCCTTGAGAAGCCTTGTATGAGTTTCTACGTATTGATTCTGTAGGTTTGGGAGAGAATGAGAGGAGAACGTCGATTGTTTCCCCTAATTCCCCTCTAACCTTACCCCAAAATGATGTAGTTTAGAAGTTAGGAGCTTTAGATTTTACAAAAATGCCCCTGGGTAATTTTTTCAAAATCCAATTACCTAGATCCAACGGGCCTCACGACGAGTTATTGGTTGTGACCACGACTCATCTGTGCCAGTTGTTGTTTCTGTACTGGAAATTTCCCTTCTCTGGAATTCTCACAATGGATGACACCACGAGTCATTCATGGGTGCAACGGGTCGTTGTTTCTAATCATTTCCCTAGGGAAAGTTTGAACAGTTTTTGTACTCCGCCCAACGGACGGACAGAACGACTCGTTACCTAAAACAATGAGTCGTTGTTTCCACCCATCACCACTGGAGGGATTTCTAACCTTTTCTAGGTTTTCTCTAAAGGCTCCTAAGGATGAGTCATTATATCAAACAACAACTCGTCGTCTGACTTATTGTTTGGGAGAAGATTTTTTATCACATTCTAGACTTGACAGAACGCGTGACATGATAACTCATTACCGCTAACGACGGGTCGTTGTACCACTCATTGAATCTCAGGGAGGAACATACAAGACATTTAACGACCGACTTAACGGGTTGTTGTCTCTAAGAACGACTCATCTAATGAGTCGTTCTAAGAATTTTTTTTTGATTTCTTTCTGGTTTTTCATTCAAAGTCTGAGGTTTGGTCTAAAAACCTTTTGGGGTGTTACAATATCTCCCCCTTGGGAATATTCCTCCTCGAATGAAGGTTATGTAAGATGAAGACTATAAAATGATTATAGAAGGAGTGACTTACTCCGAATTGAGATAGACATACTAACTAAATTCATGTAACCAGGGTGCACACTAAAAAAACTTGACTAGAGCAGATGATTATGGAACTAAATAGAGTACTGAGGAGGAATTTAGTACCTGTTGCTGAAGCTGAGCTGGAAGGGAATAGTGAGGGTATCTAGCCATCATAGCTACTTCTACTTCCCATGTAGCTCTCTCAACTAGCTAGTTCCTCCATAAGACCTTTACTATAGTGACCTCCTTATTCCTCAGCTTACGAAATTGACGGTCTAGAATCTGAACCAAAACTTCTTCATAAGAGAGACTATCATTTACACCAATGCTCTCTAAAGACACTATTGAGGTTGAGGCACTGATGTATTTCTTTAGTAAGGACACATGAAATACTGGTTGTACTAATGCTAACTCCGCAGGCAAATCCAGTTCAAAAGCCACATTTCCATGCGTCTCAAGATTCTGTAAGGACCAACATATCTAAGACTGAGTTTTCCTTTCTTCTTCAAACTCATCAACCCTTTTATAGGTGAAATTTTCAGATATACCCAATCATCCATAGCAAACTCCAACTCCTTTCTCCTTAAATTTGCATACAATTTCTGTTGGCTTTGAGTTATTTCCACTTGTTCCCTGATAAGTCGAACAATCTACATGGCCTCATGCACCAAATCAGGTCCTATTAAGGTAGCTTCACCAACCTTAAATCACCCTATAGGAGATCTACACCTCCTACCATATAATTCCTCAAATGAGTCCATTTGAAGGGTGAAGTGGTAGCTATTATTGTATGCAAACTCGATGAGAGTTAGGTGATCATCCCAACTGGCCTTGAAATCGATCACGCAAGCCCTTGATATATCCTCCAAAGTCTAAATAGTCTGCTCAGCCTAGCCATCTGTCTATGGGTGAAAAGCTATGCTGAGCTTGACCTAAGTACCAAGTCATTTCAGAAATAACTTCGAGAAGTACGAGGTGAACTAAGTACCCCTATCAAAAATGATGGACAAAGGAACTCCAAGTAGTCTGGCTAACTCTTAAGATGTATTGTCTAGCATAATCCTCTATTGAATATATGGTCTTAACTGGTAGGAAATGTGTTGACTTAGTCATCTGGTCTACAACCACCCAAATTGAGTCATGATGTCGGTGCGTAAGAGGTAGACCTATAATGAAATCCATTTTCACTTCTTCCCACTTCTATGTAGGAATGCTAATATCATGAGTCATAACCCCCAGGTCTCTAATGTTCAACCTCTACCTATTGGCAATTTGGACACTTAGGCATGAATTCTACAATATCCTTCTTCATGCCATTCCACCAATAGACTTCCTATAGATCACAGTACATCTTGGTGGCACCTAGGTGGATAGAGTACCTAGTGCTATGAGCCTCCGCTAATATCCATTAACTCAAATCATCTACATCAGGAACACACAACCTACCCTGATTACAAAGTACACCATCTCCCCCTTTAGAGAATGCTTCCACCTCTTTCTTTAGGACTGCTTCCTTCAACTTAAGTAGAAATGGGTCTTCATCCTGCTTTCACTTAACCTCTACCACCAGGGAGGATTCTGACCCATTCTGGACTACAACTCCTCCTTCTGCTGAATCAACCAACTGGACCCCTAATCGAGCTAGTTTGTGAATATCCTTTGTCAGCTCCTTTCTATCCTCCTCTACATGAAAAACATTCCCCATAGACATTCTACTGAGGGCATCAACCACTACATTGGCCTTGGTAGGGTGATATAACACACTCATATCATAGTCTTTTAACATCTCCAACCACCTTCTTTGATGCATATTCAGGTCCTTCTAACTGAACACATACTGTAGTCTCTTGTGGTAAGTAAAAACATCCACATGAACCCTATAAAGCTAGTTTCTTCAAATCTTTAAGGAAAATAATATCGTTGCTAGCTCAAGATCATGTGTAAGATAGTTCTTTTCATGAACCTTAAGTTGTCTGGAAGCATAAGCTATCACCTTGCCATGCTACATCATAACACAACCAAGGACAACTATGGAGGCATCATAATAGATCACAAACCTGTCTTATCCTTTTGGCAGAGTCAAAACTAGGGTTGTAGTGAGTTGAGTCTTCAACTCTTGAAAACACTTGTCACATTCATCAGACCACTAAAACTTCACCTTTTTTGAGTTCGTCTAGTCAAAGGAGAAGCAATGGAAGATAATCCTTCTATGAACACCCTGTAGTAACCGACTAGGGCTAAGAAACTCCTGATGTTTGAAGGAGAAGTGTGTCTTGGCCAGTCCTTGACTGCCTCTATCTTTTGAGGATCCACCTGAATACCCTCACTAGAGACCACATGACTGAGGAATGCAACTTATTTTAGCTAGAATTCACACTTTCTAAATTTAGCAAACAATTGCGGCCCTTAAGAGTCTAGAAAACTATCCTCAAATAGTCTACATGCTCTACCTCTATTCTGGAGTAAACCAGAATATCATCTATAAAGACAATAACAAACATGTTTAAGTACAACTTGAATACCCTGTTCATCAGATCCATAAAAGCTCCAGGATTGGTTAGTACAAAAGACATAACTACGAATTCATAGGGATCATACCAAGTTCTAAAGGCTATTTTCAGAATATCATATTCTCTGACCCTGAGCTGATGGTATCCTGTTCTAAGATCTACCTTAGAAAAACCACTAGCTCCCTAAAGATTGTCAAACAAGTCATCAATACTGGGTAGAGGATACATCTTGACTGTGACCTTGTTCAGCTAATAGTAATCGATGCACATTCTGAGTGTACCATCTTTCTTTCTCATGAATAGGACTGGGGCACCCCAAGGAGTGATACTGGGTCTGATGAAGCCCTTATCTAGAAGGTCTTTTAGCTATTTATTTAACTCTTTAAGCTCAGCTGGAGCCATTCTGTAAGGAGGAATCGAAATAGGTTGGATATGTGGAATAAGGTCTATGCAGAAGTCTATTTCCTACTCGGGAAGGACTCCGAGAAGAACTTTAGGAAACACATCACATAACTCATTTACAATTGGAATTGACTAAATTGTCAGGGTCTCAGAACTAGTATCCTTGACCCCAATTAAGTGATAAATGCACCCCTTGGAGATCATTTTCCTAGACTTAAGGTATGAAATGAACTGACCCTTAGGCGATCAAGTACTACTCGTCCACTCTAGGACTTGTTCATTTGGTAACTAGAATCTAACGACCCTGGTTCTGTAGTGAACTGAGGAATAGAAAAATGTAACCAGTCCATGCCAAGATTGAGGTTGAAATCAATCATATCTAACTCTACTAGATCAACTGTGATGAATTTATGGAACACTATGACCGAACAATTTCTATATACTAGAATACCCTGGAAGTGCCTAAGCCTAGATTTGGGATTTGAAATGAAAAGTAGTAGGAAATCTAAAATTTCTTATCAGAACAACTCATTGTACGGGTCATTGGTGGGTCTAATGATCCGTTGGATATGCCCGTGGTGAGAAGCTGCAGAATTGGACTTGGGAGTAACGAGTTTAGGAATGACATGTCTTTTATGTAATTGGTCGTTGTGTATATGGGTCATTGTGAAGATGGTATTTGCCAAAGAAGGCTGGCACGAGTCATGGGACAATACGTTGTTCTGAACAACAAGTCGTTGTATTTGCCCATTGGGAGGATTTTTAGGATGGGAGAAGTGGTGACAATGACTGGTAACGACGAGTCGTTAAAGCTTGTAACAACTCTTCCTTTCTAGTGGTGGTATAATACCTAAGACAGGAAATAGGGATGAGACGATGAATGAAGTAACGGGTCATGGGAGAAAGGGATGACTCGTTGTGTTGGTCGTTGCTTCGAACAGTGGCTAATTTTGTGCGAGTTTAGTAAGGGAAAAACCATAACTTCTAATCCCCTAAGTCCTATACTACGTCGTTTTAAGCTCAAAAAAGGGTGTTGTAAGAGGGTTAAAATCATTCAAAATCCATCCTCTTCCATGCATGCAACCTAGAGGGTTCTAGGGTGATCAAGCTTTGGATTCATCAAGTTCTTCCCCAAAATCCATTGTGCTTTCAAGAGGGTTGGCGAAATCAGATTCTTCCATGTATGTAGGGTTATGAATGGGTGTAATCATCCACACCCATTCCCAATCCTTCTTCAATTCATGAAATTCTAGTTGATGAATCTATGGGCTTTTAACCCAACATGTGAATTCTCTAAATATCAATCATGGGTATGATCTAAACATGTTCTAATGTTGAATTATGATTAATGAGCATATTTTACAATGTTTTCAATTACAAATTATGTTTTCAAGTTTTACAAATTATAATGCCCATCCATAAAAGTTCATGAAAGTTGAGATCTATGATATAAGTATTCAGGCATGATGAGATGGACATGATGAAAGTATGATTTTGAATTACCCATTTCCATGTTCATGTTTTCAAACGATCAAGTCTATGTCAAGCATGTCTAATTATTGAGCAAGCCCATATATTCAAGTATGTTTCATGATTTATCTAGTCTCATGTTATTAGCTTACCACATGGATTTTGGAGTCCAGACTCCCACTATTTTCATCTTGTGGTATGGTTTGAGCCTAAGACTCCTCATGTTATGATTTAAAATTTATGCATGTATGTTATGAGTCAGTTTTGTTGAAAAACGATAGAGAGCATATGCATATTTTTGGGAGTAGTGTCTAGCACCGAGTAGGCTAAGGGTCACTCGACCCTAACCCTCAGAACTATGTGCCAACATAGGTATGTTCAGATTATTTGAGACCTCCCTTATGAGCTTCCCCGCCCCCAAGGGGCCTTTAACTTGATATCGATATCATGGAAGCATCCTTAGCTCTAGAAAGGCTTTGAATGGCTCTGCCCACTTAAGTGTAATAGTCGGGATCACTTAAGCTCTATCGTGGTAATGTTGGTTATATGATGAGTCTCCCATTGTTTCTCATGATTTCAGTTATGCATGTTTATCATTCATGACATTATGTTTTCAGAAGGTTTGACCCAATGTTCAGTTTTACTTATGATTATTAGTTTTCTAGCTTTGTATCATTCAATTCAATTATGGTATTTAGTTATATTCAGATCATGATTTCAAAAATAGCATGCAATTTACTCTCAGAATCTTATCTTGATTATGCTTTTATGATATCCATGATTTATGATTTTAATTACTTAGAGGTTTTACTTACCTTATGTACTCGGTACATTCCACATACTAACCGCATACTCTATGTTGTATCGTTTCATGATACAAGTTCTGATATTAAGGCTCAAACCCGCCAGTAGCCAGACTCTCAGTATTAGCATCTTCCAGTCTCGGTTGGTGAGTCCTCACCTTCCAAGGGTACTTTATTAGTTGTATTTAGTATTTTCAGTTTAAGACTATAGTGAGTTAGTTGGGATCTTGTCCCATCAACTCGTTAGTAGTAAAGGCTTTTCAGACATAGCATGTATTCGACTTTAGCCTTGTGTTTTGTATTCAGATGTTATGATATTTTCAGAATTCCTCTTTGTTATATATGTTAGAATTTCTCTTGATTATGTTGAATTCAAATGTCATGTCCATGCCATGGGTCGACTTGGAGCCTCTCGGGGTTCTTTGTCTTATGTCTCGATTCGGGCCTATGTTCGTGTTATACCCTATTAAATGTTGAAGGTTAGCAGGAATATGTATGGGTTGTATCGAGTAAAGAGATCTTGACACATGTAGAAAAAGCCTTGGAAGCAGGGTCGGGTGAGGACAGGCTACAAGGGGCCAGCGCAACGCGCCAGTCGGCCTATGCGTTGGGCAGCGCGGCGCGTCATGCTTGTGGTGCTTTGGCCGACGCGAAGTGCCCCTAGGACACCGCCCTTGGCCTATATATTAAGCCCTTTGCAAAATTTCAAATCATTTCTATGTAAAACCCATGGCCAAGAACAGAGAGAACACACAACTTTCACTATATTTTAGTCTGATTACGCTACCAAACACCGTCCAAATGTAAATTAACTTCAGGTAACTAGTACTAAGCCTACAGGAAGCATTTCTACAGAGTTATTTCTCGAAAATTTGTTCGGCGTTTGGGAACCCCGTCGAGTAAATGTTGTCAGAATCATTCCAAATTGAATTATAATCGGTCATAGGCATTAGGTAAGCATTTCTCCCTTCTGAACTCTCGAGAAATTGTGGGTTTTTGCCAAGTTATTCATAGTTGAATTATAGTTGATATTATTATCGAAAGTTATCGTTATTTTCTTAATTTAGTACTGAAATTATCCCTATTCTCTCAATATAAGGGTTGTACTTGGATAGAACCGTCAGTTACAAGTTCAAACTCACCAGTTAAATGAAAAGTAGGCACTTGAGGTATGTAAGGCTATCCTTTTCTGCAAGTTACATTTGTCGTAAAGTTAGTACGACTTGGGTATCTATAAAACATCAGAGTAAACCTATTGTGGTCAGCTGTTATGAATTGTACTGAGACGATAACGACGATATAGTAACCCTACCTAGCTTGATCGTTGTATATGATATTTGGGGTTTGGATGATATTGCCTATAGGGTTATGCTCATAGGAGCAGTATCATGTCCGGAGGGACCAGAGTGAGGCCATGAGGGT
The DNA here is from genome assembly GCA_018107945.1 of Datura stramonium. Classification (NCBI taxonomy): domain Eukaryota; kingdom Viridiplantae; phylum Streptophyta; class Magnoliopsida; order Solanales; family Solanaceae; genus Datura; species Datura stramonium. The sequence continues at coordinate 142,996 of JACEIK010003845.1, forward strand.
TGTATCCAGTTTTTAGAGCTTAAATTATGACCGATAGTTGATCCAAGGCTCATGGTCCAGCTACAGCAGATCCATTATGACCCATAATCGAGCCAAAGCTCGGGGTCCAGCTACAGTAGTTACATCATGGTCCATAGTCGAGCCAAGGCTCGGGGCCCAGTTACAGAAACTATAGTATGATCCATAGTAGATCCAAGGCTCGGGATTTAGTCACAGTAGTCACACGATGAAGAACAGTCAAGCCAAGGCTCTAGGTCCAATTATAGGAGCCCAGATGGCTCAGACACAAGTACAGCTATAGGAAGCCTATCAGGCTTGGAAACAGCTTCAGAGAACGAGTATTCCTGAGTTGCATTATGTTTACGAACCTTTAGTAGCCAGATAGCAGAAGTATACATTGTTTGTACCTGTCGGGGCTTACGGGGCCCAGGTAGATTATTTTATGTTGCTTGTACCTTCCAGGATTATGGGGCCCGGTTAGGTTCTTATTTGTATTTATATATTTGTTGGTTAGATATTTCAGAAAGTGGTATTCCTCAGGTTAAATTCTTATCCTCCTTCCTGGTTACTTCAGCTTATTCAGTTTCATTCTGTCATTACTTTGTTGCCTTCCATATTCAGTACATATAATACTGACGCCCATCCTTGAGGCGCTGCATTACTTTCCTGCAGGTGCAGTTAGACGCGGTTTGGGGCATTCCTAGCCATCAGCTGGAGTTAGCAGTTCATTCAGCTCCTTTCCTCCGTAGTGGATAGTTAGAAGAGGTGTATTCTTTATTGTACAGTTTATGGGTAGGTCGGGGCCCTATCTCGACCATTATTCCACTCTTAGAGGCTTACAGGCTATAGATTTCCAATGTTAGCTTTTGTTGTTGGCCGTGTGGGGCCTTGTTTAGCTGTCAGTGAGCAGCCTTGTCGGCTATATTGTAGTTTTAGTTTCCTAATTCCATTCAGTTATACCTAGACAGCATGGTGGTCTTGTTGGCCCGCATAGGATCCCTATTATTTCGTTGTTGTTGGTTAGTTGTCTTCTTTTACAAGTGGCCTTGTCGGCTAGATGTTGTATTTACAGCTGAGATATAGCTCGTCGATTTCTTGAATTAAGTTACAGGCGTGCACCAGAAGTGCACCAGCGCAGTCAGGTTAGTCCAGATCCCAGTATGACACTATGTTTTAGTGATGCCTTCCAAGGTAGGGCATGACAAACTTGGTATCAGAGCAGGTCATATCCCAGGGAGTTTGCAAGCCGTGTCAAGTAGAGTCTTGTCTATGGATGTGTTATGCACTATATTCTATAGACAGGAGGATACGAGGCATAATAGTGTGGTTACTCTTCTTTCTCCTCCAGTCGTGCTATAGAGCTGTGCTGTATAGGGTAACTCCCTAAGATTATGTTATTCTACTTATTTACAGAGAAATGTAGCAGCAGGACAGGGAACTAGTAGGGGGCCCCTAGCAGAGTCAGCCTGATCCGAGGGCGACAGGAAGACATCACCTCGATCTCCCCAGCACTCACCGCCGCACTCAGAGCCCTCTAAGGCAGCAGGTATACCAGTACCACCCCCGACCTTTCCTATTCCATAAGATCAGGAACTCAGGGGTGCATTCTGTATATTGGTTCAGATGATGGTTGCCTAGCGTCATCCTCAGCTAGTAGTACCAACTGCCGTTGAGCGCACTGAGGGGCTCGGTAGTTTGAATGTCCGCTAGTTCCTTGCTTTGAGTCCCCCGCAGTTTACAGGGACAGATCGTAAAGAGGACCCCCAGAATTTCATAGATTAGCTACAAGGAATTCAGGGTTATGCATGCCTCATCCATAGAATAAGTTGAGTTAGCAGTATTCCGATTGCGAGAGGTAGCAGTTTTGTGGTACGAGAGTTGGGAAAGATCCTGAGGCAGAGATGCACCTCCACCTACATTGCCTAGCTTCTATAAGGATTGCATAGACCATTATTTTCCCCGAAAGGTCCGACATGCCAGAGTAGAGAAGTTTTTGCATCTGGAGCAGGGTAGAATGAGTGTCAGAGAATATATACTGAGATTCCATTCCTTAGCCAGATATGCGCCCTTGTTTGTCGACACTATGCTATCCAGGGTGCACCAATTTATTATGGGACTTGCGCCAGAATATATGGAGTCTTGCATTACAGCCACACTAAGAGCGGATATGGATATCTCACGGATCCAGTCCTTTGCTTAGAATATAAAAGATCTCAGACAGCGTCAGTACGCCATGGAAAGGGCAGGTCATGAGCACATCGGAGGGCTAGACCCCTAAATTTTTAGGCATTTTTTCAGGGTGGGCCCATGCCTCGTTTATCAGGTAGGCCACCTAGGACCTCATTCTAGCAGCAGCAGGGTAGCAGATCAGATCATCGCGGGCAGTCAGGTTTGGGCGAGAGTTCACGAGCACGCGACTCACAGTAGCATAGAGGGCTAGATAAGAATGGACCAGCGGTACCACGTTGCAGTACCTGTCATAGGCTGCATCTAGGGTGGTGCTGGTATGATTCCACCGCTTGTTATTCCTGTGGAAAGGAGGGGCACATAGAGAGAGATTTCCCGACTAGACCCAAGAGAGGTCAGGACTAGAAGGATAGATCCTCCGAAGGTTCATATGCCCCAGCACCTTCTGCAGGGAGAAGGCCCTCAGCTCCAGCCAGTAGAGGCCGGGGTAGATCATGGGCGTCCAATTCCGGAAGCTGTCAGGATCATATATATGCACTACCACAGGAGTCAGAGTCGTCGCTAGATGTTGTGACAAGTATATTAGATGTTTTCTCTCACTCAATTTATGCTTTGATAGATCTGAGCTCCACTTTGTCGTATGTTACTCTGTTAGTGGCCTGAAAGTTTGATATAGAGCCAAAATTTCTTCAGCGACCTTTCTCAGTGTCTACACCCGTCTGTGACTCTATTATTGCAAAAAGAATTTACCGAGGTTGCACAGTAGAGATTGTCGGTTTCCAGACCTTAGCAGATCTAGTAGAACTAGAAATGATTGATTTTTATGTATTTATGGGTATAGATTGGTTGGCACTATGTTACGCCACTGTAGAGTGTTGGACCAGAATTGTCTGATTTCATTTCCCGAGAGAGGTAGAGAGAGAGTCGAGAGGTAATACAACTATTCCAAAAGGTATGTTCATATCATATCTTCAGTCGAAAAACTTGATAGCAAAGGGTTGTATCTACCATATTGTTAGGGTTCGGGATATGCAAGCAGAATCCCCGACTCTCTAGTCTATTCCAGTGGTTAATGATTTCCCAAATGTGTTTCCTGGTATTCCCCTAGAGTGGGAGATAGATTTCTCTATAGACTTGCTACCAAATACTTAGCCTATATCCATTCCCCCGTATCGAATGGCCCCTGCTGAGTTAAAAGTATAGAAAGAACAGTTGAAAGATTTGTTAGATAAGGGTTTTACTCAAGTCGAGTACTTCACCATGGGGTGCACTAGTTCTGTTTGTAAGAAAGAAAGACGGTTCCCTACGCATGTATATAGATTATCGACAGTTGAATAAAGTCACTATTAAGAATAAATAGCCTTTTCCAAGAATACATGATTTGTTCGATCAACTGCAAGGGGAAAAATATTTTTCTAAAATTGACTTGAGATCCGGGTACCACCGATTTGAGTTTGGGAGTAGGATATCCCGAAGATGGCTTTCAGGACCAGGTATGATCATTTCGAGTTTCTAGTTATGTCCTTCAGATTGACAAATGCATCAGCAGTTTTTATGGATTTAATGAATAATATCGTCAGGCCATATTTAGATCTGTTTGCAATAGTGTTTATCGATGATATACTGGCATACTCTCGCTTAGAGTGGAACACCGAGATCATTTGCGAGTAGTAATTCAGATCCTCAGAGACCGCTAGCTATATGAAAAGTTTTCTAAATGTGAGTTTTGGCTAAATTTTGTAGCTTTCTTAGGCCACATTGTATCAGAGGCTGGTATTCAGGTTGATTCGTAGAAAATTGAG
>JACEIK010003846.1:0-85736 GCA_018107945.1 Datura stramonium
TCTTTTCCCGGGCCTTTTTCTAGAACGTATGGCTTTCAAATATGCTTAACCAACGCGCGAATAGGCCATCTAGGTGCCGGGAATCTTACGGGGTGTAACAATAGGGTTCCCCACGGGTGAGGGAACGACTTGTGGTCAGTCACCACGAGGTCGTTAGGTCAACCGTGGGGTAAGGGTGTGTGAAAAATTGAAGAGGTCAACCAATGTACTTGACAGGCGCAGACCATGACTTGTTAGGTCAGGTAACGAGTCGTGGTGTGAGTCGTGGGGTGACTTGTAAGTAAAGTGATATTATAGAGGCAGTGTACTTTACGATGGTGACCACGAGTCGTGGTCTCCCCTGACGAGCCGTTACATGATCCATTACAAGCCCCGGGAGTTAGACAAGGCAGTGTACTCGACGAGCAACATGACGATTCGTCCCCTCCAGTGACGAGTCATTGGGTCATCCGTTAGGACCACCGGGCAGTTATTTTCTGCGAATTCAGTGAGGGTATTTTCATAATTCCTAAGTTCCTAAGACCTATACTACGTCGTTTAAGGCTCATTTTACAAGGATTTAAGAGGGGAAAACCTATTCTAAGCTAATTCATTCCATGTATGCAAACTTGAGAGTTTGAAGAGAGGATTTAGAGCAAGTTTTGAAGGTTTCCATTGGAATCTCATCTTGAGAAATTAGAGAAGTGGTAAATCATCCCTCCCAGGTATGTAGGGTTATGAGCGGGTGTCTTCTTCCACACCCATTCCAAATTTCTATCAAATAATTAAAATTACCTATGATCAAGTTATGGGGTTTTTACCCAATTGCATAATTCTTCAATTTCTATACATGGGTATGATTAGATTGTGTTTATATTGATGAATTGTGAAGCTTGGATAGATTTTAAATTATTTTCAATCAAATATAGTGTCTTCTAAATTATGAAATTTAATGTCCATGGATGAGAAGATTATGAAAGAAAAGAATGATGATGATGATGAGATTTGATAATGAAAAACATGTTTTGCTACCCATGATTATGATATTTTTTTTCAAAATGAATTAAGTAGATCCAAGTATGGTAAAGCCTTGGGCAATGCCCACATGCTGATTTAATATGATGATTTTTTTTCCGAAATAAGCTTACCTCATTGTGTGTAGCAAAGTCTCCCAAGTTTCATATTATTAGCTTGTGGTATGTTTCAAATTAAAGCTTCTCATATGCATAAGTTCATAATTGAGATGTATGTCATTATTGAGCTCTGTCGAAGGATAATGTTGAGCTTTATTTTTATATGATGTCGAGTCTATGCATGATTTCATTATTGAGCTTTGTCAACGGACAATGTTGAGCTTCGTTTCATATGATGTTGAGTTATGCATGATTTCATCTTGAGCTTCATCAATAGATGATGTTGAGCTCCGTTATATACGATGTAGAGCATTGCATGTTTTGTGAGAAGAGTCTAGCACTGAGAGAGCTAAGGTTCGATCACCCTATTCCCCAAAACTACGCGCCAACGTAGGTTGATACTATTATATTATTGGAACCTCCCTTGTGAGTTATCCCTGGCCCTAATGGCCCATGAGCTTGATATCGATATCATGGTAGTGTCCTTAGCCCTGGCAAGTTTTTGGACGGCTCTACCCACTTGAGTGTAATAATCGGGACCACGTATGCTCTATCGTGGTATGTCGGTTAAGTGACGAGTCTCCCATTGTCTATATGATTCAGATTTACATATTCATTACTCATGATTACTACTATAAGCATGCATGTTCTAAAAGCAAGGTTTGACTCATTGTTCAGCTTTTATCATAAATGTTATGTTTCAGCTTTGAGTCATTCGAGTTAGTCATGATATTATAAAGCTATGCATGGTCATGTCATGGTAAGATTTCGATTTCATAATGAATGCATGTAGCCCGTCTCCTCAGACTTGAAAGCTTATGATATGTTATGAAATGTTTTAAATGATTTATTTTACTTGAGCGGATTTTACTTACCTTGCATACTCGGTATATTCCACGCACTGACCTCATACTTTCTATGTTGTATTGTTTCATGATAAAGGACCCGACTCACAGCTCCAGCCTCGCTCTTAGACAGCTTTCCGTAGTTAGCACCTACTCAGATTGGTGAGTCCTCATCCTTCGAGGACTAGACTATCATTTTCCTTTATGTATTTCCAGTTTCAGTTTTGTTGAGTTAATTGGGGTCTTGTCCTATCAACTCGTCAAGACTAGAGGCTTTTTTGACTTATGTATGTGTTAGCTTCGGATGTTATTCTGATGTTATGTTGAATTAGACTTCTGCTGAGTTATATTGATGATTTCTTCAGTCTATCAAATGGGGTAGATGTATGCTTATGCCATGGGTCGACTTGGGGTCTATCGAGGTCCTTTGCCCCATGTTTACGATCCGGGCCTTCGTTCGGGTTGTGATAAAAACATGAATCGATATAAACTGAAAATAAGTGCATATAGCTTTCCATATCTAAAATCATAGGTAAAAGTTCATAAACTGATCCTTGGATCAAACCCGCTGAAAACATGATATAGTATCTTTTAATATATGCATTACTGAAATCATGAGGAACAATGGGAGACTCGTCTTGACCGACAACCACCACATATAAGCGCATGGTGATCCCACGTCTTGCCCACGTGGAGGAGGGTCATCCTAAGCCTTGCTAGGGTGAAGGATTAAATCAGGTTTGGTGTCACGGTATGCCCTTGGGCCGGGGAAACGCTCTCTTGGGAGGCCCCAAAGTATACCTATGTTGGCGCGTAGTTTATGAGACTAGGGAACCTTGGAACCCCTGGCCTACTCAGTGTTAGACACTACTTCTAAAAAACATATATAATGCTCATATAATAATATATCAAAACATAACTTAAATCTTAACATATGGGGAGTCTTAACTACAAAACTTGTGATAATTAAACTTATTATCTTGGCTAAATCATGAAATCATTCTTAACTTGAGTGGGCTTGCCCAAATCTTAATATCATACTTGCATAAAATACACATCATAAGTAAAATCATAAATACATGCATAAGTAATTTGTAAACATTCATACATGCTAGATATTTCATTATACTTGAAACCATCAATCATAAACTTTTATAATTGGGAAAAATCATCTAAAACTTGAAATCATGAATTTGTAATTAAAAACATGAATAAAATCTGCCCACTAATTATCAAACATACATTAAAATACAGAAGGAATCAACCCATAAACAATTTGTAAAAATTCTATGAAATTAGATTGAAATCACTTTTAAATCATGATTTGAATTGATACTTGCTTCATGAAATTAAGGAGAATTATGGGCATGAGGGTGAAATAAATCCTCATTCATGGCCTACACATACCTTGGTAAGCTGAAGCTACACCCTTTCTTGAAAGCCCAAGTCATTTGGGGAAGGACTTGAAGATTTCTAGGCTTGATCTCCTATGGGATCCTCTAAACTTGCATGCATGGGAAGGGAATGGGTTAGAATAGGCTAAACCCTCTTAAAACCCTCCTAACAGAGCTTAAAATAACGTAGTTAAGGGCTTAGGTGCTAAGGATTTAGGAAAACACCCTTACTAAATTCCTAGAAAAAGTGACACTGCCAGCCACCACGAGTCACTTAAATTGGGCTCCTCCTAACAGGTCACTTAGCGACCCATTAGGTCACACCACGAATCACCGGATGACTCATTTTGTGACCTGGTGTAGGTTTTCCTGCTTTCTCCGATTCAACCCTCGGGTCTGATCTTAGGGACTTTTGGGGTATTACAAGGAAATTTAGATTTGCACAGGTGACGGTCGGCCTGCTCAGTGGATTAGTCCTTTCGCTGCAGTGGTTACTTGACTGGTGTTGCGGTCTCTCCATAGCTAGATAAGTCCCACTACAGCAGTACTGCCCTGAGCTGTAACTAGACTTAGTTGCACCTTCATCATTTCACCAGCTTTCTGTAATTCACACAATCTTGTATTTGTTTAGATATAAATGTAAGCTTTTGACATCGATACACAAACTATTACATATCTACATGCGATATAGGGCAAATCATAACGATACAGTACACATCAAACATCAATATTAATTTAACCATAACAAATATCAAGTCTTTTCCACTCTTCCATGTTCAGGTAACAACCACATGATCACAAGCTCCACACAGCCACATAACAATTTCTCATTACAAGTCTTTAATGCTTTTACAACTATATCATAAAATAGAACAAATGATGAGATATCGGGAACACGCCTCCACCATATTGATCTCGGGAAAAATAGCATGCCCGAGTGATGCTTTATAACTTAGTTTTGTCTTGTTTATCGTCTTAATTATATACATTCTCATGTAATTTTATGTAAATGTGAATATATAAACTAACCAACATGATTAGTTCTTGTTTTTGTAGGTTTAAAATGAATTTGAGGAACTAATCCATGAGTTGGTAAAGTGGAGGCATGGAATGAAGTAAGCATGGCTTGTCTGACAGGAGGATGTGAGCAGCCTGGCGGCGTTGGCACGTCACCACGGCGGGCTGGGCACGTGTGCGACAGGGCCGTGAAGCGCCCTCAAGCGCGCTACACAAAGGCGTGACATGCTGCCAACGCAACCCGGTGATCGGGGGCATATTTATATGCCAAAATTGATACTCAAATGCATAAGCTTTTGCCTTGGGTATCATAATGTGTGTGCATTCTCATGTATATTGTAGAAAAGTGTGTGATTTTTATACTAACCAACATGATTAGCGAGTTGTTTTGCGGGAAAAACATACTTTTTATGGAATTAAAGATACATGTTGGAGAAATCGAGTGGACTCGGGAATGAGCAAGGAAGCGGTGGAGAAGCAAAGAGTTCAAGGGCTCCGCGATGGAGGGCGCTGAGCACGCTGCCATCACGGATGCATTACATGCGGAGATATAAATTCAAGAAATTCAGAGAGTGCGTCAAGCGTGGCACGTTGGAATTATTTCCCAGGCTCACCCGACATTCAGTGGTCCGCGTTTGCAGTGGCACGGCCAGGCATGCTCGCGTTGCATGCGGGTGCCACGTTGGTACTGCACAGGCGGCCTATTTCAGCCTCACGCGTTTGCATGTATCACAGGAGGCGGTGCTCACGATGCACTTTCCAGTGACACGTTTTTGTGTCCGAAAAATTATCCACTAGTATAAATGAACTTACTTGGATTCATTTTTAATTATTCGACTTAGTGGAGCAAGAACGTGGGTTACGGGCGGTTGAGAGGACCCGAAAATTCTTAGGGTTTCTCTATCCCTTTCTTCTTTCTTTCAATTGTTTGCATGATTTCCATTCATTTAACGATGTTCAATCTACAAATGAGTGGCTAATTCCCTTTCTTGTTGAGGTTATGAACTATTGTATTGAAATGTAATTGTTGATTATGCGGTTGTTGTTTCATCTTTTTCTTCTATGGTTGTTCTATTAAATTCTTGTTCTTATTTTTGCATTAATATCGGCCAATGTTAATGTAATCCAAGAATCCGGTTTCACCCGAGAGGGCAAGAAACTGGAAAGTTGTGAATTAATAGGATATGATCTTTTCTTGGTTTGGGAAATTGGAATTGATTACCTTGGGATAGAAATATACACGAAATTCATTATTAGTCAAGTGTGGAACCGGTTTTGTGGCTAGAACTTGAATTTCTTCTTATCCACGAAATGTAGGTGGAAGGTTCATGATTCTTAAGTTGGGTTAAATACTTAATCCATAGGCATAAGTTCCGACCCCAACTTAGCGGGAGAAAAGATAAATCATGTAGATCGATAATTAGTTTCTTTACATGTTCGTTGTAGCCTCAGCATGCTCACGTTCATAGTTCAGACTCAATTGTATAAATACTCTGCTTTAGTATAAAATAGTTTCAAAATATAAAAAACTTTCTTTACAGCACGTTGTCTTCGTATTAGAGTTATAGTAAATTAACACTCGAAAAGGTTTTACCACTGTAGTCAGTCCACAATGGGTTCGACATTCGGTTCTTAAAAAATTACTATGTTGTACCTTCTTAAAGCCCTTGCCGGGCTCATCAGGATTTTGGCACGGGTGCGGGGACCCGAACTAATTGGTGAAATTTTAATTTTCTTAAAAGTGTTAGTTTGCTATTTAGGTATTTTATTGTTGACAACTTGGTCTTGGCACATATTTTGCGGATAACAGTTGCATTTGAACCTTTGGCAAGAGACAAGGTTTATTGGATCCATCCTTAGAGCCGGAAAGACAATTCCCGCCAGCCAGCGGAGAGAAGCTGCAGAGAGAAAGGAGAGAATTTGCGGTTGCTCGAGACAAGCCATTATGGAGCAGCCTGAGAATACCACTTGTGGAGACTGATGGTAGTGCAGGAAATGGCAGCCGAGCCGGTTCGCGATGTGAATCCACATGCTAGTAATGTCATCCGCATCGCAAACTGAAGCAGGAGGAGGACCCGGCATCGCGGAGACATGGTGCAATTGCACACAAGCGGGCGGTTGCGGAGTCTCCCTCACGAGGGGATCCCACAACAACATCTTCAAAATTTTTGTGGAATGGCGGCCCTTACCTCCCGGGTGTCAGCGGACTATGTTAGGGCTTACCTTTGTTCCCATTTTCACTTTTGGGAAGCCAAGAGGTGGCTAAAAAGGCTGAACCACCAAACTCTATAACCACATGGGATGATCTTGCAAAGAAGTTCTTGATCAGATTCTTTCCTTCCGGTAAAAGCACGCCAAGACTTAGAAGTCAAATTCTAAGTTTCAAACAAAGAAGGAAGATACGTATCCAAGCTTGGAAGAAGATTCAAATCCTTGTTCTTGGAATTTGTCCTCATCCTGTGATCCAAATGATGTCTTTGGTGCACACTTTTATAGAATGTTTGGAACCCCACACAAAAATTTTCTTTGGATTCGGTGGGGGACAAGCATTAGAAAAAGACTTGGGGAGCTTTATTCTTTGCTTAATCGTATTTGCAGGGAAATCCCGGCGGGTGGAATGCGGTTTCTTCAAAGGGAGCAGAGAGCGGCTGGGTCTTGGAAGTGGATGGGTTTGACTATCGGCCACCACGAATAGGCTGCCTTGCAAAATCAACTAAACACCCACTTAGGCAGCATGAGGCTGAGTGAGTCCTCAAACTGAGCAATCAGTGCAGAAGCGTTTGTTCTGTGAAGTATTAGACTGTGAACACTCATTTGAGTGGAAAATCAGACCAGTGGAAGCTTTGTTGATGTGCAGAACATCTTCCAGCAGTGCTGGAGACAACCTGTTCTGCTGGATGCGTTTCAATCACCAACGGTCGCGTATGGTATTTGGTGATGAGCCCGCAAGTGTACGGGTTGTACAAGTAATATAGTGGCCCTTTTAGAACCGGAATGTCGGGCCACGGGGACTGGACTACGGGAGGTAAAACCTTTTCGAGTGTTAATTTGCTATAACTCTAATAATGAAGACAACGATTGTAAAGAAAAGTTTTTATATTTTGGAAACTTTTTATACTAAAGTAGAGTATTTGCCACAATTAGTCGAACTATGAATGTGAGCATCTTTGAGAGGCTGTAGAACATGTAAAGAAACTAATTATCGATCTACATGGTTTATCTTTTCTCCAGTTGCTAGTCGGAACTTATGCCTATGGATTAAGTATTTAACCCAACTTAAGAATCATGAACCTTCCACCTACATTTACGTGATAAGAAGAAATTCAAGTTCTAGCCATACAAAACCGGTTCCACACTTGACTAATACGACTTTCAGGTATATTTCTATCTGAAGGTAAATCAATTCCCAATTTTCCCAAACCAAGAAAAGATCATATCCTATTAATTCACAACTTTCCGGTTTCTTGCCTCTCGGGTGGCAGGACTTTAGTTTACATTAACATTGGCCGAGATATTAATGCGGTAAGAACAAGAATTTAATAGAACAACCATAGAAGAAAAGATGAAACAACCAGATAATCAACAATTACATTTCAATACAATAGTTCATAACTTTCAATAAGAAAGGGAATTAGCCACTCATTTGTGGATTGAGACATGCGTTAAATGAATGGAAATCCTTCTGCAAACAATTGAAAGAAAGAAAGAAAGGGATAGAGAAAACCCTAAAATTTTCGTCCTCTCATTTGTAACCCCGTTCTTTCTCCACCAAGTCGAGAATAATTAAAAATGAACCTAAGTGTTCTATTTATACTAGGGATAATTTTCCCGGCTTAACAGCTGCGTGTCCTGAGTGCATCGCGGAGCACGCCTCAGGTGACCCGGTGCAAATGCGGAGGCTTTTACGGAGTGCGCCGCCCGGGTAATTTCTGCCAACGCGTGGCACGGCATGCAGGAGCGCAAGCGTGCCACACAGTGCCAAGCACCTTCGGACCCTCGTGGAATGTCGGTGTACGGGGAAATTAATTCCAACGTACTTGGCAGTCGCGGACCCTCTCTGGAATTTCTTGAATTTATATCTCCCGGACAGAATGCATTCGCGATAGCGCGTGTCACGGCTCCATCGCGGAACCCTTCAGATTCCCTTGCTTCTCCCACACCAGCTACGCCCCCTTGGTTCGAGTCCATCTCCATTTCTCCAACATGTATCTTAATTCCATAAAGTATGTTTCTGCAAACTGCGCTAATCATGACAGTTAGTATAAAAATCACTCTACAATTTACGTAGTACGTATTGGATAAACAGGCAAAAGCTGCTGCATTTAATGTCAGGTGGCATAAATATGCACGATCTACCCCACACTTAAAATCTTGTTCGTCCTCGAACAATACTCGCCAACTCTGAAATTGATATCCCATCATGGCTTGCGGCTGCCGACAATCAGGGCTACTTGGTATACAGATTATTTTCATAACAAATCATCAACAAAACTGCATAGTATAATCATTACAATGACACTTAATAATCAGAACCTCCCAGCTCAAGAATCGACTCTCGATATTGGAAAACTCATGCAAATTAGCTGACCAAGATATCCGACACAAATTTCATTCTTTCGTCAAGCATGCGCCCTCACATCATAAGAGGAATTTCCCCCTCTTTTAGATCACATGAACTCTAACTCATTTCATGCGGGGGCATGTACTCACAATTTCACTCTCTCTCCCAAAAGAATTCACATGCATCGTGTTATGACCCATAGGCTTGCCTCTAGTGTATTACTCCACTAATATAAGGACGCGTGATGTAGATCACGTAGGACTTAACGAGGTTGTGATATCGTATGGAACTAGTATATCTTTTGGGCTGGCCAATAATAGCAACAACATCCTTAAGCGCATTTTTAATACATCCCATCACATTACGGAATTATTTTCTTCTTCCTCCTCCTTTTCTTGAAGTCTATCTTTATTTTTGTCACCCACTTCTTTAACACACCCTAGGAGCTAAACAAAAAGATAAGTTGGCACAACTTTATTTCCTTTAGATAAAGCACGTACCATAAGCTGCTTTCTTTCTTTCACACTTTTCTTTTTCCTCTCTTTCTTTTCTTTTTCCTCTCACTCCAACACCTTTGTGGGAAAATTATATATTTTCTTGAGCGCTTAAGAGCTTCGGCTTTGGTTTACGGACCATGAAAGAGGGTTAAACTTAGTTCACACCCTTTTCGACAAAAAGAAAAAAATTATAAAGGCTAAAGGCTCAATGGGCTAACTAGGATTTAATCTTCAATGTGGATATGAAAACAAGAAAAACTTTGGTTAAACAGCAAACGCCTACATCCTTTCCTACACTACACTTCCTTCATTTCGTTTCGTACACACAACGAGGCAAGTTCTAGACATCCCACAATAGCATGGAATAATCAGAAACCTCACTATACACTCGATGCACATGCTCAACTCAGGCGGAGCTTCCTGAGACTCTTTAATCGGCTAATTACAAGGAATTCAAAAATTAAGCCTCAATCACCACGAATCGGGGTTCTATGGCATAAGTGTCTCACATATGTACAAAATTTGCATGCGTTCAAACGAATCATCTTTGCAGTATAGAAAGTATTTATGTACATACATAACCAAGATAATAAAACTGGCATAGAGTAACAGCATGCATGTGATACAACCAACACACCAAAAATTTAAAATAACTACTCCTGACTACATTTCCTTAAGACGATTCGTCATCCATCCATCGTAAGAACGGTCACTATTCCAGACCCAGGTTGATGGGACTCTTCTCGGCAAAAGAGCAGAAAACAAACTTAATAATCCCAAAAGTAAAAATAGTTACGAAAATTTTAAAAAATATCGATAATTTCGACAAAACTATTTTACACAGCTAACGGCATTCACGCACACACGGCTTCACAACAAAAAAATATTACAAACGAACATACCTTAAAAGCTCTGAGATGGTGCATTAATTCAAACACAACGGCAGGAACAACCGAACATGCGATTATATACAAGACAGGCAAATTCAGCACCACCTAACTACTCCACTCCCACTTAAGTAGAGACAACGGCCCGGTGTTCATACAATCCTGAAACGAAGGTGGGTGGTGAAACTCCACGATCAATCAAGTACTCCACTTCTTGATCAGGTGCTCGTCCTCCACATCTGAATCTCCCCATCGTCCTCCCTCAGGCTCAACAGCCAGAATCCCTGCGCGATGTGTCTCTCGTCGATGGGGACATCATGTGTCACGAGCTCCACAAAAGCTGGGCCCACGGAGCATAGTGCCCAGCATTTTGCCAAAAGGGTAATCTAAGTCGGCGCACCGGCTAGATCCTTCGGTCTTGGTCTCCCGCCTGTCAAGCGGTAGACATCATCCCGAACATGCGGGCCATATCTTGGTCATCAGGAGCATGTCGCTGCGCTGTCTTGAAGCGGCAGTGAGTGGTGTGGTGCCTTAGTCTTTGTGACATACATGTACTTGTAGCTCCATGCGGAATGTAGTCTAGGGCCTCTTCCTCGACTCTAGGCCCCTCGGGAACGTAGTGACAGCCGCCCGACGCATTGCCCTTGATGCCCAGCTAGGGCTCTGTTCATGGCGGATATGATCACCGCCCTACATTGTAATCTCCCGGCCCTTTTTCATCGGGGCATACACCGAGCTACGTCCTGGTCACATCGTCATGTGCACCGAGAATCAAACGAGGCAAGCAATTTTCAGCCATATCTGGCTTCCGTGTTCATACGTGAGTAGAGGCAGTATGCGATGGTAGCCCCTTTCCTTATGCTGCTCAGGCGTGCGATTGCTTAGGAGCTCCACATAATGTGCGTCGATATCCGCATAAGGTGGAGTATTCAGAATTGCCGAGTATGTGGGCATCAAGTGTTTTGCGCCCCGTATGGCATTGAGGTGGTGAGACTCAAGTGTGACAATCGGCCTTCTCTTGATGGTGTAGCTCTGGCGTCGGAGTTCCGGGTTGGCATAGAATTCCCGGAGTAAGTGCGAGATTGCACTCCTTGACTGCGTCCAAAAAATGAGCGCGGCCCGGCAGCGTCAATCCGGTGTACCATGCGGGGGGAACTCATTGCCAACGGGTCCCTTGCAATATGCTCATCAGGGAAGTATTTGTTTTCCTTGTTAGCCGTGTACCAGCTTGCTTTCCCTTCCTCGAGTCTTACATACGGTTCCATATTGGCGGCCGCGTGGAACCGCAGTACTAGCAGGACTGCTGCTCAGTCTTAACCGCTTTCTTGGCGATGTAGATGCGCCCTTACCGCCTGTCTGCACCTTTGCCATTTGTTCTTGTCAAAGAAAACGGGAAGTCCCAGTATCGAGTCAAATTAAAATTATGTAACCGACTAAGGTTGGGTTAGGCTCGCCACCCACACTTAGTCTTCGGCCCTCATTTTAGCATTTTGGCCAGATCATACTTATTTCATTGTTTACAAAAAAACAAGAAACCAAAAACAACAAAACAACCAAGCCTCGTGCATTCGAGCGGATTGTGATATAACCTCTATAGCCTACTCGAGACTTGGCGGCTAATCACAACCTTACCATCGATCACATTTAATCACATAGCACTTAGCTAAAAAAAATGAAAAAAAAATAAAAAAAATTTCTAACAACTCAACCTAAGCAATTCCCTAATTTACATGTGCTTCGGTAATTTCCATGCAAGTTCAACCAATTTGTTCCCAGAAAATTTATCGTTCTTTAGCATCATGCGTGAAGCACAACACAATTCCCAGCACCCACATGTACGAACCAACACTTTTTTACATTTCAACCTCAATTCAATTTCTCTCCTGAGCTAATACCCCAACCCTAGCTACAATTTTACAACAAAAATTCGATCAAGCATGTAATTATCGTGTTCCATATAATCACTACGATACTACGAACAACAAACAATCATAGCTCTAATGAATTTAAGTTAAATTTATACCTGGGCAAAAGATTACTTCCCTTTCATGCTATAAATCGAAATAATTAGCAAATTGAGGTTGAGTTCAAGAACGTACCTTTAATCAGATGATGTCAGAAGAAAAAGTTGATGAAATTTCGTGCCTAAGTCAGTGCCACATTGGGGAAGGAAATTTTGGGTGTTTGTCGCGGAGGGGGATGGGAAATGGGGAGAATGAGGCGATTTTCGTGTTAAAGAGGTATTTTCACGCGGGTCGCCCGGTGTGACCCGACGCGGTCTTTGCGTCAACGTGTCACAGGAGTGCATGTGAACCTTGCCTCGTGACACGGAGCCATGTCGCGCGAACGTGCAGATTTTGTAAAATTCCAAATTTGCCCCTTTCAACGTGTCCTTGGAGGGTAACGCGGAGGCCCTCCTCCGTGACACGGAGCCATCGCGCGAGCTCTTGTTTTCTATAAATTTTCTTACCTCGTTTTCCTCCTTTGCATTCCTTTGCATTTTTTTCCCTCCGATCAACTTTTGTAATATATCTACAACAAGAAATCGGTTAGAATTCCAAGGTTTAAAACACAACACAACAACAAGAAAACATTCAATAACAAGAATTATATATATATAATTTATTTTATTTTTTTTATTTTTTTTATTTTTTTTATTTTTTTTATTTTTTTTATTTTTTTTATATACAATTTTACAAAACAACAATTCACAGGTGGTTTGCCTCTAGTGCGGCGCACAGTTTGTCTCGGCGCGATGTGTTAAACTCATTCCGCCCCTAGGGTGACGGACGTTTCCTCACGAACTCCTCACCCCTGTCTAACACAGCATTGGGGGTTTCCCATTAACTCTCGAGACTCAAAGCCACGAGCAACATCCGGTTGCTCTCAAGCATGATAGCAGAGGGTTCCTCGTACTACTGACCGGGAGCTTGGTGGCCTTGTACACATCGAACACCTCCACCTTGTCATGTGCTCGCATAGTTAGCTGCCCTGCAGCTACATCTGTGCGCTTTCAGGTGCCCAGAAAGGCCGTCCCAAAATAAATCGGACTTCGGCGTCGGCTCAATCCCGGCTAACAAAATCTACGGGAAGATTAGGGAGCGGAGCTTGCACTAGCCGTCCTCCACAATACCATCTGGTCTTGCCAAGAGAACGATCCGTGAGCTGCAAGATCACTTTGTTGGTCTAGGACTCCTAGCCCCAACTTCTTGAATGCAGGAGTCGGCATCAAGTTAATGCAAGCTCCCAAATCACACAACCATGAGCTCGAATACTTTGGGGTATTCATCCCGGTGTAGAAGCTCCAGGTCTTTGAGCTTCTGAGGCAGTGGTTACGTATCCGGGGAAGTGCACTCCTCCGTAGAGCCACCGTGGCATATTCGGTAAGCACGCATTTGTTGGCGATGTCACTTTATGTCTTTGCATACTTAGGCACTCCTGCAAAACATCAACAAGAGGTAAGTTAATGTTATTTTGTTTAAGCACCTCCATGACCTTTTTGAAACACGCCTCCTCCTTGTGCTTCTTTAATCGTTGAGGGAACGGGGGTGGAGTCTTTGCAGTTGAAGCATCCTTGTGCTTCCCCCCTCTCATCATTTTGCTCCTCTCAAAACCTGCTCTGTTGAGGTGGTCTTTGGGTTCCACCTCCTTCGAAGCGCAAACCACTCCTCATAGTCCTTGCATTTACCTGCTTGGGGTTGGATTCCGTGTCACAGGAAGTCCTCCTCTAGGCACACAGTGTTGCAGGCTCAATATAAGTATGCCCAAGTGATACTCCCAGCGCCTTGGTAGCTATTGATTATTCTTGACCTCATTTGCCAATTTTACATAGTCGACTGCAATTGAAGCAGCTATCAATTGCTTGAACATGTCCTCAACGTTGGGTGATGGTGGTGGAGGAGGGGCATTGTTGTTTCTATATTGGTGATAGTTAAGTGGCCCTCCTTGATTCCTCTTGCATACCGCGCTCGAACTACGTCACGATGGTTGTTGCTACCCCAAGAGAAATTCGGGTGATTCCTCCGATTAGAGTTGTAGTTGTTCCCATTTGTTGGTGATTGTTCCTTTGCGCATTACCGACAAAGTTCATAAGTCGGATTTTCTCCACAACACTCGTTGTGAGTGTTCATTTGCCTCCTTACACTTCACACCATCTGTGCCCTTTTGCATTCTGCTGGGCTTGAGGCGGCTCGAAGCTCATGTTGCAGTGGGTGTTTAGTTGATTTTTATAAGGCGCTATGCGTGCGGCAAATGGCACATAAACCCCATCCCGCTTCAAGACTCCGGCTGCTTTCCTTGCTCCTCCCCTTGAGAGTCCGCATTTCACTGGGACTCACTGCTGGCTCTGATTAAGCAAAATATAAAGCTCCTGGCAAGTCTTTTCCCACCAATGCTTGTCCCCCAGTTGCCGAATCCAGCAAAATTTTTGTGTGGGGTTTCAAGCCCTCTATAAAAGTGTGCACTGATCACATCATTGAATTGATGGTGATGAGGGCAGTCCTTGGTGATTTTGAATCTCTCCCAAGCTTGTCTGATTCTCTCCTTCTCTTTGTTTGAAACTTAGAATTTGACTTCTAAGTCTTACATTTTTACCGGAAGGAAAGAGATCGGATAAGAACTTCTTTGCAGATCCTCCCATGTGGTTATAGAGTTTGGTGGTTTCAGCTTTTAGCCACCTCTTGGCTTCTCCCAAAAGTGAAAATGGGAGCAGTGTAAACTAACATAGTACGGTAGACACTCATTGAGGAGGTAAGTGTCACTTATCTCCAAAAAGGTTTGAAGATGTTGTTGTGGATCCTCGTGAGGAGACACATGAAGCACCAGGTGTGCAGCAATTGCACCATGTTACATTTTGTGCTGAACCTCCTCCTGGCCTCGGGTTTCGCGGATGCTAGATGTGGGCATTACTAGCATGTGGGATTGCCACATCGCGAGCGGCACAGCTGCCATTTTCCTCGGGCACTATCTTGTCGCACAAGTGGTGGATTACATTAGTTGCTCCTGTGGTTGTCGAGCAGCTGCAATTTTTTCTCTCTAGAGCTTCTCTCGGGTTAGCGTGGAATTGTCTTTCCGGCTCTAAGGATGGATCCACCAAACCTTTGTCTCTTGCCGTGTTCAACAGAATGTTGTTATCCGCAAAATACAGGCTAAGACCAGTTGTCAACAATAAAATGCAGAAATAGCAAACTAACACTTTAAGAAAAATTAAAATTTCACCAATTGCACATCCACGACAGCGATGCCAAAAACTTGATGAGCCATGAAGTGATAAGGTTGTACAAGTAATATAGTGGCCGTTTTTAAGAACGGAATGTCGAACCCACGGGGGCTGGACTACGGGGGTAAAACCTTTTAAGTGTTAATTTACTATAACTCTAATAATGAAGACAACGGTGTAAAGAAAAGTTTTTATATTTTGGAAACTATTTTTATACTAAAGTAAAGTATTTATACAATTGAGTACGAACTATGAACGTGGTATGCGAGCTACAACGAACATGTAAAGAAACTAATTATCGATCTACATGATTTATCTTTTCTCCGGTTGCTAGTCGGAACTTATGCCTATGGATTAAAACTCTCGTATTTAGCAACTTAAGAATCATAGACCTTCCACCACCATTTCTTTTTGTGATAAGAAGAGATTCAAGTTCTAGCCATACAAATAGGTTCCACTTGACTAATACGACTTTCGGGTATATTTCTATCCACGAAGGTAAAATCAGTCCCAATTTTTTCCCAAACCAAGAAAAGATCATATCCTATTAATTCACAACTTTCCGGTTCTTCCCTCTCGGGTGAAAGCGGACTTTTTGGATTTACATTAACATTGGCGGATATTAACATTAGAACAAGAATTTAATAAACGACCATAGAAGAAAAGATGAAACAACCGAGATAATCAACAATTACATTTCCAATACAATAGTTCATAACCTCAACAAGAAGGGAATTAGCCACTCATTTGTAGATTGAACATCGTTAAATGAATGGAAATCATGCAAACAATTGAAAGAAAGAAGAAAGGGATAGAAAACCCTAAGAATTTTCGTCCTCTCAGCGCCACCGTAACCCACGTTCTTGCTCCACTAAGTCGGAATAATTAAAAATGAACCTAAGTGTTCTATTTATACTAGGGATAATTTTTCCGGAATAACAAGCAACGTGTCACGGAGTGCAGCCAGCGAACGCGCCTCCCGTGACACGATGCAAACGCGGAGAGCTTTACGGAAATAGACGCCCGAGGTAATTGCTACCAACGTGGCACGGCATGCGACGCGGAGCATGCCCGGCATGCCACGGTACCAAGCCTTGAACCCTCCTTTGGAATGTCAAGATCGAGGAAATTAATTCCAACGCGTGCCACGGCTTGATCGCGGACCCTCTCTGGAATTTCTTGAATTTATATCTGCGTACGAGAATCATCCGTGATAGCGGCGTGTCACGGCTCCATCGCGGGTATAATTCCTTGCTTCTCCACCTTCCTTGCTCATTCCCGAGTCCATCTCCGATTTCTCCCAACATGTATCTTAATTCCATAAAAAGTATGTTTTCTTGCAAAGCAACGCTAATCATGTTGGTTAGTATAAATCACACGTTTCTACAATTTACATGAGAATGCACACACATTGTTGGATAAACAAGGCAAAAGCTATGCATTTGAGTATCAATTTGGCATATAAATATGCCCCGATCCTTGGTTGCGTTAGCGTGTCATAATGCTTGTGCAGCGCGTTTGAGGGCGTTTCACGGCCCTTGTCGCACAACCCCCGGCTGCAGTGGCATGTTGCCAACGCGCGAGGTGGTACATTCAGCGCATCCTCCTTGCCGACGTTAAGCGTTTTACTTCCGATTCCATTCCTCCACTTCACCAACTCATGGATTAGTTCCTCAAATTCATTGTAAACCTACAAGACAAGAACTAATCATGTTGGTTAGTGTATATATTCACATTTACATAAAATTACATGAGAATGTATATAATTAAGCCGATAAACAAGACAAAACTAAGTTATAAAGCATCACTCGGGCATGCTATTTTGCTCGAGATCACATATCACGGTCTTATTTTGTCGTTCCAATCATGACTGCGGGGGACTCTGAATTCATGTATTATCTTGAAGCATAATATCCTCTCCCACTCATATGCTCATCTAGGATGGTCCCCTCGAACACAAGCCACTCAATTAATATTGCTTACTGGATGCTCCCCTCCAGGCACGAGCCTCGATCAACGGATATTCTCACTATCCTTAACCATTCTCAAGGCCATTGTAACATAGCATAGTTTGTTATTTAGGCATTCGGGAGTTCTGAGTCTACCCTTCTCAATTAATTAGAAATTCATCAATCACTTCAGCCCAGCAATGCAAAAGAAACACACTTAACGAGTTCAGCACGAGATCATCGGTTGGTGACCACATCATATCAAAATTTATTTCAGCAGTTTAATTTAACATGGCGTCGTCATAACAGGTAATGTTCATAGACCAAATCAACACTTTATTATTGCACATACATACATGTCATTATATAAAGTCTAACTCCTCTAAGTCATAGCCTACCTCAAATTGAGAGGTTCGGATAAATCACTCTGTTGGAGTCTTGCCATTCCTTCTTGCTTTAGTGCCAAAAGTCTAAACAAGAACATGAAAAGAGGTGGAATCCTACCACCCACATAAGTGTATTAGAGCTCAAACCCTTCCCTTTAAAAGGAAATTTTTAAGAGTAAAAACCCCAATTTCACCTAGTTCTAGGTCTCAATTCTCACATAAATCATATTCTTTAACAACTAACACTACAAGAAACTGACCTTTAAGGAAGGAAATTTGGTCCCTAAAATGCCAAATCTAGTCCCGTAAGCAATTACAAAATTTTGGTCACCACCCGTCTCGTAATAGCCTCGGCGAAGGTTACCGGCGACGGGTTCAAACACTGGTCATTAATTTTATTAGAGACGGGGGAAAAAGCTGGTTGTAAAATACATTTAGAGACAACTTATCTTGTACCTAATAGATGATTTTATCATGATAAATATTTATTTTCTTGTTGTTGTAATGAGCTGGTCCCCGAATGTTCTTTAAGACATTAACTTGAATTGGTCCCAAATATTTCTTGAAGACCAACAATGGTTGGTCCTAGAATTTTCTTTAAAGACCGACATCTAAATGATCTTAAATTGCCTTTATAGACCTGACAACTAATTGGTCTTAGATTATTTTAAAAGACTAGCAACTAGCGATCTGGGTATTCTTTAAAGATGAACAATCAACTGGTCCTAGATTATCCTTTAAGAGACGATTAACACTTTTGATCGTTGATTAACTACCAATGGTCTAAAGCTTTTTATATCATAACAAAATGATTTTCATTAATAAACATCAAATTGCTACTAAAGATCTAGATATAAAAGATATATATTTATATAGATAGAGAGAATTAATAATAATAATAACAAAAAATGATTAACATCCCATGATGTTATTTTTAATATTTTATTCAACGCCTTAAAAAAAAAAAACTTAAAGTAATATCGTAAGCTAGACTATGATATCAAGTTTGCATAACTTTTTCTAGCAAAATAATATGAGCTTGTGCATCTTCTAAACTTGCATACTTGTAACTTCAATCTTCAAAATCTGCAAGTACAGTATTTTGAAAATACGATGATGAATAAATATCAATAAAATAATATATGTAAATTTTACACAAATAATAGTTAAACCGATTATCCCCCAGCACGTTGTAAATCTTTGTCAAGAGTTATCCGGTAACATCAAAGCTACAAGAATATAGGAAAAATTAATTAGAAAATCTTTGAGACAGCATTAACAAAGAATCTAAAATCTATGTTAAGGAATCATAACTAAAACAATAACAATATTATGACACTTTCATGACTCGAACATAGCCCCGAATCGATACACGGGACAAGGAACCCCAAGAGACTCCAAGTCGACCCATGGCATTATCATAACATCTAACTCTATCAATAAATGCGGAAGATTTATCACAATAAGCATAGTGAAAGTCTAAACATAACATAACATCATAATACAAATGTGAATCACAAAGGCGATTAAAATTTATATGTCGAAAAGCCTCTATTTCTAATGAGTTGATGAGACAAGACCCCAACTAACTCTCTAAGTTTGAAACTAAAAAAAAAGATAGCATAAGGAAGGGTCCTAGGGAGATGAGGACTCTCAGCCCCCAGGCTGGATGCTAACTCTGGAAGCTGGCTAATGATGGGGCTAGAATCTGGATGTCGGAGCTGTGTATCATGAAACGATACAACATAGAGTATGCGATCGGTACGTGGAATGTGCGAGTACGCAAGGTATAGCAAAATCATAAGTAAGTAAAATCATTAAAACATGCATAATATAAAACATTAAAAAGATAAGAATCTGAGAGAATGGCTTGCATGCTATTTTCGAAATCATGATGCGAACATAACTAAATATCATAACTAATTCAAATGACTAAAAAGTGAAAACTAATAATCATAGTAAAGGCGAGACATTAGGTCAAACACCTTGACACATACATACATACATATATATATATATATATATATATATATATATATATATATATATATATATATATCATGAATGATAAACATGTATAACTAAAATCAAGAGGAACAATGAGAGACTCGTCATATAACCAACATTACCACCATAGAGCTTACATGGTTCCGACTATCTCACTACTCAAGTCGGCGGAAGCGGAAACGCGCAGTGCTAAGGGCTACCATGATATCGATATCCAAGTTGAAGCCCCTTGGGCAGGGGAAATCTCCAAAGTAGGTCCCAAATAATATGATAATACTACTTTTGGCCCGTAGTTTTTTGAGGCATAGGGTTGACTAACCTTAGCCTACTCGGTGCTAGAGACTACACTTAAAATATGCGCTCCATCATTTTTCAATGAAGTTGACCATCGTGTAGTGAAGAAGCTAAATAATCATATACATACATAATCTGAAATCATAACATAAGTCTTGGCTCAAACCATACCACAAGGTTTGAACATAATAGGGAGTCTTGATTCCAAAATCATGTGGTAAGCTAATTCGTGAAATCATAAATCATACTTGAACATATGGGCTTGCCCAATACCTACATGCTTTGATAATGCTTGATTCACTTGAAAACATGATTATAGATATGGAGTAGCTTGAAAACATGCTTTTCTCATAAATATCTCATCATACTTGAACATACATCATATATCTCAATTTTCATGAACTTTCATGGATGGGCATCATAATTTATAAAACTTGAAAAGATGATTTATAATTGAAAACTTTGTAAAACTTGCCCATGAGTCATAATTCAACAATAGAAACATTCTTAGATCATACCCATGGTAGAAGCAGGAATTCTGCATTGGGTTAAATAGGATCAACATATAGATGTTTCATGAATTAGAGAGGGATTTAGCATGGTATGGATGATTTCACCCATTTATAACCTTACATACTTGGAATCGATTCTACAACTTTTTCGGTGCCCAAAGAATAATTGAGGAGAACCTTGAGAGATTAAGCTTGATCAACCCTCTAGATTTCTAACCTTGCATGCATGAATTAGGAAGAGCTTAGAATGACTTAACCCTTATTAAAACACTTCATTCTGACGTTAAAACGATGTAGTTTAGGCCTTAGGATGATAGAAACATGAAAAAGCCCTTAATAAACTCTGGGGGAAAATAGAGACTCCCCGAGTCCCAATGGGGGTGGATTAGTCGTTGGACCACGACTTGTGGGCAAAAGTCATTAAGTACCTTTGAAAACCTTTCTTGAGGCTCATCATGGGGGACCTAACGAGTCGTTGTGGGACCCTTATTCGTAGTCACCTGCGTACCTTCATTGCCCAAAATTCCCCTTCCTTCAACCAGCCATGACCACGGGCGGCTGCCCCCACGACTCGTGGTCAGCCGTGGTGAAACGCAAAAACATGAGTTTCCAAATTAATTCATACACCTCACCACGGAGTCACTTAACAACTCGTGGTCATCTGACGAGTCCTTTAGACTGACTCATCCTCTGTGAACTGCGCGAAAGATCCTATTTTCTCTAATTCAACTTCGTGTCGATCTTAGAGCTTTCGGGGTATAGAATATCTCCCCTTGGGAACACTTGTCCTTGAATGTTGAAATCCTCTGTGAAACGAGAAATGCGATCATCATACGCAAATACGGATCATATAGTAGCCAGCAAGAACCTCACGCCTCCGGCCCGAACTACATGGCCAGGCCCGAATTCATGAATCATACGCCACATGCTTTGACATGAAAGAGAAAAATGGGACACACATGAACTGAAATTGAGCCGGAATAGAGTTTTAGGGCAAGAAAGTTGATACCTCACGGCGAGACTAAATCGGAAGGGAATAGATGTGGGTATCTAGCCATCATATACGCCGGCTTCCCACGTAGCTCCCTCAAGCGGTGATTCCTCCACGAAAACCTTGGCCAGGGCTACTTCTTTGTTCTTAGCCTTGAACACGACAATCCAATATTTCCACAGAAACCTCTTCATAACTAAGGCTTGTCTTTCACAGGCAACGTCACCAGGAACAACTAGGGATTGGATCACCCAAACACTTCTTTAGAGATACATGAAAAATTGGATTAAGGAAGATAACTTCGAGGGTAACTCCAACTGCATAGGCCACCTTGCCTACACGTCTCCTGTCTGATGCAGTGAACACCACTTGGATTGAGTTTCCTTTCTTTCCGAATCTCATCACTCCCTTCATGGGAGATACCTTCAAAAACACCCAAACATCGACTATGAACTTATGTTCCCTCCTTCTCACATTCGTATAGGATTTTTGGCGACTACGAGCATTTCCTTTGTCCCTTATAAGCTAAACTTTCTCCATAGCCTCATGGTGAATGCGGTCCTGTCATCCCGCGCTTCACGACTTTAAACCATACAATGAGCGATCTACATCTTCGCCCATGAAACCTCAAATAGAGCCATCTACATCTTTGAAAATATAGTTGTTATTATATGCGAGCTCAATGAGAGGCAAATAAATGTCCAGCTACCCTTGAAGTCAATTACACGCTCTCAACATGTCCTCGGGTGTTGAATAGTATGCTCCACCTAACCATCCGTTTGCGGGTGAAATATTGTCTGAGCTGCTGACACAGTACCAAGTCCTTTTGAAATGATCTCAAAACTGAGAGGTAAATTGAGTACCTCTATCTAATATTATGGACAAGGGTGATCCATGGGCAAGACTAGCTCTCGAATGTACAACTTAGCATAATCCTCATTTGAAATGATGGTTTTACCGGTAGGAAATGAGTTGCTGGTCGACTGTCTATAACAACTTAAATAGAGTCATATTACCGGCAATTGGAGACAAACCTATAATGAAGTCCATATTAATCTCCTCCCACTTCCAGTAGGAATACTGATGTCTTAGAAGCACACCTCACGGGTCTTTGATGCTCAGCCTTCACCTATTGACAATTTGGACACTTAGCCACAAGTCATATGTCCTTCTTCATGCCATTCCACCAATAGACATCCCATAGGTCATGGTACATCTTAGTGGCTTTTTGTATGTATCAAATATATCCGGAACCATGAGCTTCATGCAACATCGCTCCCTCAAATCATCGACGTCGAAACACACAAGTGATACATTATCGAAGAACACCATCTCCCCATTTGGAGAAGACCTCTACCTTCGATTTTGAACGACTTCCTTCAACTTTGCAAAATAGGATCCTTGTCTTGTCTCTAGATTTTATGTTAGTCACCAAGGATGATTATAATCTTTTACGAATAATAACACCGCCATCGATCAAGTCAACCAAAAAAGAACTCCCAACCGTACAAGAGTCGATACACATCCTTTACCAACTCCTTCTCCCCCCATCTACATGGGACACACTCTCCATAGAGATCCTACTAAGTGTATGTCTGCTACTACTTAGCCTTACCCGGATGGTAAAGGACACTCATATCATAATCCTTGAGTAGCTCCAACCACCTCTTTTGGTGCAGATTTAGATCCTTTTGAGTAAACACATATTGTAGGCTTTTTGGCCAGTCAAGTAAACACATCCATATGGACCTCGTGCCGAATAGTGTCTCCAAATCTTCAAGGCAAATACTACGATCGCCAACTCCAGATCATGAGTTGGGTAGTTAGTTCATTAACCTTTAATTTGCCTAGAAGCATATGATATAGCTTTACCATCTTGCATCAACACAAAACTAAGGCCGATCCTTGAGGCATCATAATACATGTCACGCCCAGCAGGATATGAGCCTTTGGTGTCTAGTAGGACACAGTCGCTAGCGGTGAGCCTAAGCACATCACAGTGCCTAGTTAGCTCTATTTCGATTCTGGGAACAGGCTATATAACGAGTACATCAGTCAGCCTCGACCGGCTGGGCCTATAGCCACTGTGCATGCAACATTAACCAAGAAACATACTCATAACAAAAGGAACCTATGCGGGCGACAAGGCCACCATCTTTGTCTAGTCATCGAAACTCAATATAGAGAATCTTTGAATAACTATGTGACCGGAAAGGTCACCACTCTTTGTAAGCTATGGCCCCACACGGACAACATAAACAAGAATATAAGCAGTGAACACACAATGCACGGCCTCACACGGCCAGGCTCAAGCCCGACCATGAGAGAGATAAATATATACAATCGCAAGCCTCTAAGTGCGTAGAAATGATGGAGACGGGGCCCAGGCCTACATCTTGTACAATAAAAGAAAAGAGCTACACCTCCGAAAATCAGACTCCGGATAATAGGAGCGATGACTCTATAGGCCGGGCGGAATCACGGATCGCCTCCTCATCTATGAGTACTGCCCAGGAGCAGAAAATGATACCTTTATTAGGCGTCAATACCACGTGCGAGTATGCAAAAACAATGAATACAACTGAATACAAATAACATAACTAGCAATTACGAATAACGGGAGGTAGCGAATGCGAAAGCGTATGAGCGAATCGGGCTATACGTGCTTTGTGATAGGGAAGGGCGTGCACAGCAGACGCGGCGGCCTGCTGTCTATTAACTTAGTATATAGCACATAAATAGATATACATATAGCAAGCAAGAGCCAATACCAACCCCCATAAGTCGGATGGCGCCAAGCAAGCAAATATCTATATATCCTACCCAGGGTCAAAACCAGCAAAAAATAGTCCACTCCCCTCATCTACTAACTACGAGCACCTCTACGGCCCCCTAGGTCTCGGCTCGGGCCATAGCCTCCGATATAAATAACCATGTGCGAGTCGGGAGGAATCCTCTCTTTTGTATCTTTATTCTGCTATGCTTGAATATGTACTGCTCACACAGGCGCTAGCACACAACGGGGCTTACGTATATCGCGTCGGCTGATATGGGGAAGCTTCATCCATCTTCGTCCAAACTAGGGACGGCATGCCACTCCCTTGGAGTGGCGTAAACCCACTCGCTTAGTAGGCGACACGTTAACAACCCAGGGCGGCGGGGACGCTCAATAAGGTGCCGTCACGACACAGCTAAGTCTCGGCTCATTAATAAGCACATAAATAGCAAGCATGTTTAGCTGAAAAATACTATCGACTTCGATTTGTTATTCGATCTCTTTCTGTGTTTATCCGATTCTCATACTATTTTTATACGATCTGTAATCTTTATCCTAAGCTGTATGATAATTTGTAGCCAAGATACTATCTGTCTGAATGGCTAATGTTGCCTTAAGATATCATCTATACGAATGGCTAATGCCGTAGCCAAAATATCATGTTTGTCACGAATGGTAATACGCCCTTGAGAATACTATCTCTGTCTATACGATTTTACTTTACTAACTTTTATTACGAATATACGTATCATATTATTCTAAAACATGCTTGCTAATCACATGCGGCTATCTTTTGAGTACGGAATGCTAACTCGCCATTTGGCGCATGATTTACAATCTTTCGGACCCGAGTACGATATAACAATGCAAACGGACTTGCCCGAACTTGCACAATACTCATCATTCAACTCGGGAGTTAAAATTACGAGTCTGCTGATAAACAAGGATAAAGCTACTAACTTGCCGAAGAAACTGGCTACATACCTTAACCTCGAGGTTATCAGGAGCTATCGGACGAAGCTCAGTCGGTACTCAGCTATTTCTCCCAACTGCATTCACATACACATGTCAATTAGTCTTAAATACATCACTATTACGAAAGACAACGTCACTTTCGATATATTTATAGACTAAACTTAGACTTATCAAAAGACGATTACGAAAACTTGCTATTTTCGGAAGTCGAGGAAGGGAAAGTATTCACTTTAAGGCTAGAGACACATTGACACTAATTTGGAGCAATTTCACTTACCTTAGCTCGGTAGCTCGACGGTTTGTTGGCCGAATTTCGTGAAACTAAATCCGTAGGAATGCTCCCTACTGCTAAATACCTCGGTATACGAGGTTAATTTGGTTGGACTACGTTTGACGGGTGTCGAGTGATAATTTCTAATCTTCTTCGTACCCTCTGTCGTCTCTTACGTTTTTTGGAAATTATCTAATGATTTAATCAATTAAAACCGAAGTGGGGCTTTATATGCTTGGGCACAGA
Organism: Datura stramonium; assembly: GCA_018107945.1. Classification (NCBI taxonomy): domain Eukaryota; kingdom Viridiplantae; phylum Streptophyta; class Magnoliopsida; order Solanales; family Solanaceae; genus Datura; species Datura stramonium. The sequence continues at coordinate 25,939 of JACEIK010003846.1, forward strand.
CGGGCCAACGTGTCACGAGCCAACGCGGGCCGCCTCCGTGACACGGCTGCCATCGCGGGGGCTCTACCCGGCTCCTTCCACGATGGTTCGACGGGTTTCTCGTCCGATCTTTTCTAGGGCCTTTTTCTAGCATGTATGGCTTTCCAAAACGCTTAACCAGCAGCGAATAGGCCATCTATGTGCGGGAATCTTCACGGGTGTAACATTCTCCCCCATTTAAGAACATTCATCCTCGGGAATGAAGGCGCTATCTAGAGGACTTCTCAACTTATTCAACTTATTTCTTAGGAAAATTTGGCGAGTTTCTACGCCAATATGGACTATCCAAACACGAAATGAGAAAATTCCAATAGGTATTCCACATAATACTATAGGATTCATGTGATAGCTAAAAAATCTCTTTTTCATTTATATATATATACAAACTCCAAATACGCATAGATAATAATACTAGCATACACTGTCTTTGACTAGGCTTGGAACAAGTGAGGATATCTGATTTTCATATCTTCCTCCGCCTCCCACGTCATCTCTTCTCGGTTCTGTTACGCCCGCGTGCTTTGGCCAGACGTAATATCTTTGGTTCTCAATCTACGGATCTATCGTCTAGGATAGCTATTGGAACCTCTTCATAGGCCCAGCTCTTACGCTAACCTGGATATCCTGGTGGGAGGCTGCTCTGGATGGGTCTCACATGCATTTCCTCGGCATAGACATGAAAGACCGGATGAGCAGGATTCTAGTGGAGGCAAGTTCAGCGCTCATATGCTACTGGGCGCATCCTTGTGAATACGATGCGGCCCAGCAAACCAGGTAGACTTACCTTTCTTGCCCAAATCTCATTACTCCTTTCTACATGGGTGATACTTTGAACTACCCGATCGTTCACATCGAATTCCGGGTCTGCCCAGTAGCACATGCATATGAATTCTGGCGGCTGTTGCTTGATCGATGGCGTTCTCTGAATCAGCTTTACCTTCTCTTGGTGTTGAATAATGTACGGCCCCGATCACTTGTAGATTCTCCTGAGCAAGTAACCCGACGTCGCATTTTCGCACAGTATAATGCCTCAAAAGGGCGCCCCGTCACGGATAGTGAGTGATAGTTGTTATTATAAGCAAGCTCGATTAACGGCAAATGCTCATCCCGGCTACCTCCAAATTCTAGCACACACGCCAGTAGCATGTCCTCGGCGTCGAATAGTGCGTTCGGCCTGTCCCATCTGTACGGGTGGAATGCCGTGCTCAAATTAATTTGCAGTCCCAGACCTCTCTAAAAACGGCGCAAAATCTAGTAAACTGTGCTCCTCTGTACGAAATAATAGATACTAGCACTCGTGCAATCATTCTTCTACGATATACAAATCGGCATAATCTTCGGCCAGAAAGTAGTTCTTTGTGGGAAATGAGCTGATTTTGTCAACTGTCAACTATCACCCATATGAATCGTGTCTATGCAGTACGGGTAATCGCCCTGAAAATCCATATTCCTTGCTTCCCATTTCGAGCCTTGGTATGTCTGAGTTAACACCACGGTTTCGATGTTACGCTTTCACATTTAGCGGTTAGGACCTTTGGGCTACAAATTCGGCAATTTCTCTTTTTCACACAGCCTGTTAGTTTTCTTTGACATCATGGTACATTTCGTCGCGTCGGGATGAAGAGAGCAGCGGGCGTAATGCCACCTCATTCATGATTTCTTGGCGGAGCCACAGCATCTGAACCACAGGCGGCGCTACAACGCGGCACTCCATCTCTACGTTATGGAAATCACGGCGCTTTCCCCTGCCTTAGATCTGTCCTTAATCTGGATCAGGTCGGGATCTTCATATTCTCGTTCCTTTACTTCCACAACTAATGACACGGCGGTGTTATGAATGCAAGCTCTATTGTCCTCATTTACGCTACACGAACGGCTAAGCTAGCTAGCGTGTATCTCACGACCAACTCCCGTTGCCAAAGGGATGCAAATACGCCAAACTTCCCATTTACTTACGGTTGAGAGCATCTACTCAACATTGCTTTCTAGGATGATACGGAATATCCACGTCATAATCTTTTAACTGCTCAACCGGCGACGGTGCATCGCGGGTTCAACTCCTGCAGTGAAGATATACGTAGGCTCTTATGATGCGTAGAAAATATCACATGAACGCCATACAAGTAATGTCTCTATATCTTTGGCGTGGATCGTGCGGCTAACTCCGGGTCGTGGGTAGGAGTAATTCTTTTCGTGTTTCCTCGGTATCTGGAAGCATGTCACCCGATCACCTTACCATGATCGTCAACACACAACCCAACCCAACGCGTCGTCGCAATACACCGAATAACCTTATGTACCTTCCGGCAATGCCTTTAACACTAGGGCGGAGGTTAATGCATTCTTTTAGTTCACGGAAGCTTTTCTCCGCATGCCTCTCACCTTGCCGAAACTTTGCGCTACACGTCGGTTTGGTCGGGAGAGTGCGCTATAGTGGAGAACCACTTCAGCAAATCTCCTTTTTGTAATATCCCGGTAGCCCCAAGTGCGGACTTCGGTCAGGTGGTAGGCCTAGGCCATGTTTTGGCTTGCTTCTATTTTAACGTGTCAACTTGTATACTGACATCCAGGTACATTATGTCCCAAGAAGACTCATAGTTAAGCCCAGTTCACGCTTGGAGGGCTTGGCACATGGCGGCGGTCCACGAGAGTCACGGAGCCTTTGTCGAGTAAATGAGCTTTGGTGATCTGCTTCGGAGCGAGAAATACACCATAATATCATCAATAGACACTATCACGAAGCAGAGTCCGGTATGGTGCAGAAAATACTATTCATCGAGTCCATAAATATTCTTCATGATTACGTCAACCCAAAGGACATAACTAGAAATTCAAAGTGTCCATATGTCGGGTCACGAACGTGCGTTTTGGGAATGTCTCTTTCACGAACTCGAACTGGTGATATGGGACCGCAAGTCAATCTTGGAAGTATTTGGCTCCACATGGCGATCAAATAAATCATCTAATGCAGGAAGCGGTTACTTGTTCTTTTAGCCCCACGCTTATTCAGCTGTAGATAATCTATACATCGGGCTTGAGCCATCTTTCTTTCTCCACAGGCCAGGCGGCGCACCACGGTGAAGTACTGTTTGATGAAACCCTTATCTAGCAAATATTTCAGCTGCTCCTTTAACTCTCGAGTTCTGCCAGAACCATATGATAGGGGAGGAATTGATATGAAATTTGAGTGCCTGGTAACAAGTCGATAGCAAAATCTATTTCCCTTTCGGGAATACCAGGTAACTCATCTCGAAACACATCGGGGAATTCGTTCACCATCGGAACAAGGTAGTGTCGGAAACTCTGCCGAACATCACGAACCACGACTAGGTGGTAAATACATCCCTTAGTTATCAATTTCCTCGCACGAGGTAGGAAATAAACACACCTTTTGGCGTGTTGTCTTTCCACTCTCCTACCTCCTGGAAAGTAGAATCGAACATTTTGGTCCAACATTCTACATTGGCATAGCACGACCTTGTGACCAATCCATACCCATTATGACATCGAAGTCAATCATTTCTAATTCCACCGGATCTACGTAGTCGGCGATCGTGACCTCTGCGTACACCTGGTAAATTACGCTTTAGCTATAATAAGTCAGCGACGGGTGTGGATGCGAAAAGGGCTGCGTAATAACTCTGGTTCGACATTAAACTTTCGTGCCACAAATTGGGTAATTCTGTAGTGGATCCTGGATCAATCGGTACATAAGCAGGGGATGAACAAATAGTCATCATACTTGGTACTACATCTGGAGACGCCTACACGAGTCTTGTCTCCCTAGTAGTGCATAAGTACGGCGGGCCGTACTGAGCTGGAGGCTCCTAATCTACCTCGGCCTCACGCTGGGCACGAGGGGCCTATGCTCTGCCAGAGGCTCTTGGAGCTCGTGGCCTGCGGATCCCTGAATCTTTGGCCCATCTGTTCTCTTTGCCCTCTGGCCCAGGACAATCTCTCATCGTGCCCCTCCCCGCCGCAATTAAAACACCCTGAGAAGCCTCTACAAGCTCCGGTGTGAGGTGCGGTTGCAATTAGGACGGGGGTGGGGGTGTAAATGCACTGCTGCTCTCCCGTCTCGCTGGGGAGTCTACTAATCGCGAGCGCCACCGAGGCTCCTAGCGCCCTCAACGAGAAAATCTACCTGTTGCTGCTGCTCTTTGTGGTGGAGGTGGGGGTCTAGGAGGTCTATCCGGCGATCGGGGCACCCAGGTCCTCTCGAACCTCCCTTTGCATCTCGTCGATCTGTCTACGTGGCGGCTTGTTCTAATTCGTACGTCTGCTTCCACAATTGCTTAGTTGTCTAAGGCCCTCGTAGTGCGAGTAAAGGCACATTGCTCGGGCAATATCCATATCCTCTCATAACGTAGCCGTCATGTGCCTCGGTATATTCTAGGTTCGAGACCCATAAATAAATACGTAGAAGAGCTACGGGCGGCATAGTATCGACAAAAGTTGGGCATGTAGGGCTAGAAATAGTCAAAGTATAAAGCATATTCTCGTACGCTCCGCGCCCCTTGCTCCAAATGCTGCTTGATCCATGCGGAGCTGCCGTCTCGTGGCAAGTAAGTTCGGAAGGCCTCGAAGTGGACAGGTCGGGAGGGGCAGCAGCCTCTCTCCCTCGATACCTCTTCCAACTCTCGTACCACAATACAGTATGTCCCACTTGGCTTGGCTGCTGACTCAGCGGTTACGAAGGGGTCACATGCATAACACAGGAAAATTCTGCATCGATCTAAAGTCACGGGGTCCTACGCGTCGACCACAGCAATGGGGGACCCGGTGCCAAAAACTCCACGACCTGGAACTACACGACCAGCGCAGAGGCTCTGCTACGGTGGCGATAGCGGCTGTGGCCATCATTTGAGCCAGCATAACTACAGCTACGAACTGATGCGATGGCGAAACCCGAAGGAGCTATCGAGGCGGTGTCGTGCCCAACGGCTCACGATGTGAGGGGCTGGCGAGAGGGCGTGATGAAGCCTGCATATCGCCTGGAATCGGGATAGGCTATTACCTTTTTGTATCTAATCTACCTTGTGGTAGGGTGTCGCTAGTCTTCCATTCTTATCGTAGACAAAGAATATGATAAGTTCGGGGACTCAACCACATCTTTGCCGCTGCATCTTACGGCGAATGAGAAAGTAAACATCCTATGTACCTAGCAGCCTCACACTTTATAGTATGTGGTGCACAACACATCCATAGACAGAAATCTACTTAACACGCTTACGAGACCCACAGGACCCGCGACCACCCTTTCTGATGATACCAAGTTTGTCACGCATCCCGCCTTAGAGTATGGTAGCTTTGGTGCCACAGTAGGACGCTGGGCGCTAGCGGTGAGCCTAAGCACATTTGTGCACAGTTGGCTACATTTCGATTTAAGAACAACGGGCTATATAACGTTTGTAAATACAGCCCCGGCCGGCGGGCCCTACTGTCGCTGCAACGCTGACTAAACATGAAACATACTCATAACAAGGAACCTATGGGCAAACAAGGCCACCATGATGTCTAGTCATACGAAACTCAACATAGAGTACTAAATAACTACGTGACCGGCAAGGTCACCACTCTTGTAAAGCTATGGCCCCACACGGCCAACATAAACAAGAATACTTAACAATTAGACTGTGCGGCCTCACATGGCCAAGCTCCAGCCCGACCACGGGAGATAAATATACAATGCGCAAGCCTCACAGTGCGTAGAAATGATTGGGACGGGGCCCCGACCTACCCTCTTGTACAATAAAATAAAAAAGATCTACACCCTGCGATCTCCAGGGCTCTAGAATGATAGGAGGCGTGACTCTATGGCTGGCTAGAATCACAGGGATCGGCTCTGGGTCTATGAGTACTGCCGAACTTGAAGTAATGCGAGGCGCCTCAATGGGCGTCGGTACCCGCTGGTGCGTGTCTGGCTGGCCCAGACTCTGTTGAATACAAATAACATAACAAATTCTGAATAGCGGAGTGGCGAGATGCAGCGTAAGAGCTGAATCGAGGCTATACGATAACGTGATAGGGCGGGGCGTACTTTGTAGACGCGGCGACATAGCTGTCTATTAACTTAGTATATAGCACATAAATAGATATACATATAGCAAGCAGGTAATACCAACCCCCATGGCGGATGGCGCCAAGCAAACAAACAATCTATATACCCCTACCGAGTCAAAACAGCAAAAATAAGTCACTCCCTCATCTACTAACTACGAGCATCATAGGCCCCCTGGAACAGGCTCGGGCCATAGCCTCAGATATAAATACTTGAGTGTGCAGTGGGAGGACTCCTACCTTGTATACGTGCTATGCTGAGAATGCGTACACTGCTCACAGGCGCTAGCGCACAACGGGGCTTTACGTATAATAATGCGGGTGACTGATATGAGGAAGCTTCATCCCATTTTCGTGGCGGGCTGACATGTGATGGGGGTATTTATATGCCAAGTGATACTCAAATGCATCGTTTGAGCCTTATTTATCAACAATGTTTGTACATTCTCATGTAAAATTGTAGGGAAGTGTGAATTTATACTAACCAACATGATCAGCGTTGTTTTCTGGGAAAAACATACTTTTTATGGAGCTAGATGCATGTTGGAAGGAATCGAAGATAGACTCGGGAATTTGAGCAAGGAAGCGGCGGAAGCAAGAAATAAAGATGCTCCGCGATGGAGCCGTGACCTGCCATCGCGGATGCATTGTCAGGAGATATAATTTCAAGAATTTCCCGAGAGAGGTTTCGCGATTTTGCGTGGCACGTTGGGAAATTCACGGATCTTGACATTCAGTGGAGGTGCGCGTTTGCAGAGTGGCACGCTAGGCATGCTCGCGGCATGCCGTGCCACGTTGGGATAGGCCACCTTGACGGCTAAATTCCAAAGAGCCTCCACGTTTGCACCGTGTCACCCAGAGCGGTGCTCCGCGTGCACGTGGCCACCGGAGCGAGTCTTCCATCGATGCACTTTCAGGTGAAACGTTGCTGTGTAGGAAAAAATTCTCACGATATAAATAAGAACACCCAGGTTCATTTTTAATTATTCGGACTTGGTGGAGCAGAAGCGTGGGTTGGCCGGTTGTGAGGAATGAAAATTCTTAGGGTTTTCTCTATCCTTTCTTCTTTCTTTCAATTGTTTGCATGATTTCCATTCATTTAATGATGTTCAATCTGAAATGAGTGGCTAATTCCCTTTCTTGAGGTTATGAACTATTGTATAGAAATGTAATTATTGATTATCCCGGTTATTTCATCTTTTCTTCTATAGTTGTTCTATTTAATTCTTGTTCTTACTACGTTAATATCTGGCCAATGTTAATGTTAAATCCAAGATAGGTTTCACCAGAGAATAAGAAAGCTTGGAAAGTTATTAATTAATAGGATATGATCTGTTCTTTGTTTGGGAAAATTGGGAATTGATTTACCTCGGGATAGAAATATGCACGAAGTCGTATTAGTCAAGTGTGGAATCGGTTTTTGTATAGGCTAAGACATGAATTTCTTCTTATCACGAAATGTAGGTGGAAGGTTCGTGATTCTTAAGTTGGGTTAAATACGAGTGTTTTAGTCCATAGGCATAAGTTCCAGCTAGCAACCTAGGAGAAAAGATACACAGTGAGTAAATCATTAATTTCTTTACATGTTCGTTGTAGCCTCGGCATGCTCACATTCATAGTTGAGACTCAATTGTATAAATATCTTACTTTATTGTAAAAATAGTTTCCAAGCATAAAACTCTTCTTTACAGCATTGTCTTCATTATTAGCGTTTTAGTAAATTAACATGAAAAGGTTTCACCCCGTAGTCCAGTCCACAATGGGTTCGACATTCCGGTTCAAAAGAGCCACTATATTACCCACGACGATACATACGGGCCCCATCAAGTTTTTGGATTCTTAGACATCTCGAAGAAGAAGCACCAAAGTGGAATTAAAAGCATTACCACAGTCATCTAAAATGTCTTTTGGGGGAGGGTACTTTGCAGTCATCATTTCATGAAATTAACGAAGCACGGGAAAAAGAAGCGTTACGGTTCTCGGAGGAAAAGGAAGAAAGCAATGGGTTGGCAAATGTCCAGATATTCGGGGTATCAATCGGCCTTTTGCACACGAATTTTCCACGCAGAGACGGGGAGCAAAGCCATTTGTTCAGCCACAGCGAAGGTTAAATCCGGCAATGAAGGATGTGGTGGAGAGGAAATAATTAAATGGCTTGAAGCAGGTGTGGTCTATCCGATTTCGGAGCAGGTGAATGGGTCAGCCCGTTCAATGTGTTCCAAAGAAGGGAGGAATATTTGTGGTTACCAATGAGAAAAATGAGTTGATTCCCACACGAACCGTCAGTTTGGCCCGGTTGCATGGATTACGGAAAACTAATGAAGCTACAAGAAAAGATCACTACCCTATCACGTTTATTGACCAAATATTAGGCAGTTGGCTGGGCAAGAGTACTATTATTTCCTTGATAGATTTTCTTTGGGTATAACCAAATAGCCATAGCATAGAAGACCGAGAGAGGAACTACTTTCACATGTAGGTATGGGACATATGCCTTTAGACGGATGCGATTCGGGTTGTGCAATGCACTGCCACATTCGAGATGCATGATAGCAATCTTTCACGACATGGTGGAGGATTTCGTTGAGGTATTTATGGATGATTTTTATTTTGTTTTAGTAGTCCGTTTGCTACTTGTTGCGAACATGAGCGATTGTTGGCTCCGTGAAGAATCTAACCTTGTACTCAATTGGGAGAGTGTGTTTCTTAGTCAAGGGCATTGTTCATGTGCAGAGTGTCTTGCAAGGGATTGAGGTTAATCGAGCTAAGATCGAGGTTATTGAGAAATTACCACCACTGTGTGGTGAAAGGTGTTCGCGGTTTTTCAGCGGGCATGCGGTTTCTACGGAGCGGTTCATCAACAACTTCTCCAAGATTTCTAGACGTTATACAAATTATTAGAAAAGGAGGTGAAGTTTGATTTTAATGTTAGGTATGTTAAAGCATTTCGAGGAGTTGAACGAGAGGTGGTAAAAGCACCCATCCTTATTTCTCACAGGATTGGGAACAACCTTTTGAGCGATGTGTGATGCGAGTTATGTGGCAGTAGGAGCCGTATTGGGCAGCGGAAGAATGAATCTTCCACTCGATTCATATGCAAGCAAAACATTGAACACGGCCCAAAGTAATTATACGATCACGAAAAGGAAATGCGTATTGGGTGTTTGCTTTTGATAAATTCGAATCTTATTTGGTAAGGTTCTCGGTAGTGGTATATACCGATCATGTGCGATTCGGTATCTATTTAACAAAAGGATGCAAAATAGGAGTTGATTAGGTGGATCTTGTTTCTGCAAGAGTTTGACTTAGAAATAAGAGATAGGAAGGGGGCGAAAATCAGCGCGAGATCACCTATTGCGGTGGAGAGCCGATTCGCAGCTGAAGAAGGTGTGAGTATCAAGAAAGTTCCCGGATGAGCTCTTGCATACATTAAAAGCAAGTTATAAAGCGTGAAAACATAATAACATAATGGTGATGGACTATCCACAAGAGGCTACGGATAAATGAAAAATTATAGGCATGATTATGGAGGCTCAATTTGGGATGAGCCATATTTGTTTAAAAGCGAGGACGGATCGGGTGATGAAGAGTGCATCCCCAGGAGAGCCAAGTGCCGAGAGGTTTGAGGAGTTGTCCTCCTCACTATGGAGAGAGGGCACCACGAGAGGCGGTGACACCACAAGGTACTACGGTCGGGTTCTTTTTGGCCTACCTTTGTTGAGAGACTCTATGGCATATGTAAACGTGCGATAGATGTCAAAGGACAGAGCTGTTGGTAGGAGGCAAGAGATGCCGCTGCGAAATGTACTCGAAGTGGAGGCTTTTGATGTATGGGGCATCGACTTCATGGGCCCATTCCCACCATCATTTGGTGTCGTTACATCTTGGTAGTTTGTGGATTATGTATCAAAGTGGGTGAAGCAATAGCTTGCCCAGAAATGACAACAAGGTGGTAACAAAGTTTGTGAAAAACACATCTTCACAAGGTTCGGGACACCCTAGAGCCATTATCGATGATGGAGGAACCCACTTTGTCAATGCAAGCCGGGGAAAATGCGGCTAAGTATGGGGTGCGTCACAGTAGCACAGCTTATCATCCCCAAACCGATGGGCAAGTGGAGGTGTCGAACGAGAGAGAGGTAGCGATTCTTCAAAGACGGTGAATGCCAACGCATTGATTGGTCAAACAAACTAGATGATGCATTGTGTGCATACGAGCTGCCTACAAGACACCAGTGGGACCTCTCTCCATATCGGTTAGTCTGAGGCTTGTCATGCACTGCGGAACTAGAACATCGAGCTTTACGAAATTTTTGTGAGGGAAATTGAATATGGACCGGATCCTAGCGAGGTAAAAAGAGACTAATGCAACTCGGCGAACTCGACGAGTTTCGTTGGCATGCTTATGAAAGTGCCAAATATTACAAAGAACAAACTAAAAGGTGGCACGATAAGCATGTGGTGCATCGTGTGCGAGGGCAAGGCAGAAAGTGCTACTCTTCAACTCAGGCATTGTTTCCCGAGGAAGATACGTTCAAATGGTGGAGCCGTTTGAGGTAGTGAGGATGACCCCGCATGGGGCGTTAGGATTGTGGCAAGAAGATCGAAGTGCCACGTTCTGTCAAATGGACAGCGGTGTAAGCACTGCGGGGTAAGGATGGTGAGTCGTGAGAAAACGTCCAGTCACCTAGGGGCGAATGAGCTTAAACGACGTCGGCCAGGAACGGTAAACGGCGCACACGGTGCTCCCCGTGAATTGTTGTTTTTGTATAATTGTACATACGAAAAGAGAAAAAAATTGTTTTTATTTATTTTTATGTATAGGGTTGTAAATACAAAAAATAAAATATTGTCCTCAAACTTTGGGATTCTAACAAATTTCTTGTTGTAAGATATACTACAGGTTGATTGGAGGGAAAAATGCTAAGGAATGCAAAGGAGAAAAATGAGGTAAGAGAAAAAAATTTAAGTGGCAAAGCAGTGAGCCTGCTTGGCAGTGAAACCGTGTCACGGAGGAGAGACCTCAGCGTTACCTCCCGTGACACGTTGAAAGGCAAAATGTCTGAATTTTATAAAATTCGAATGCTTCTTGTGATGGCTCCCATGTCACGGAGCGGTGCTCCTTGATGCACTCCGTGACACATTGAGGTGTTATTCGCGTGGGTCACGCCGGGTCACCGGGTAACCCGCGCGAAAAACCTCCTTTTAACCCCAGAAAATCCTCATTTTTCCCCATTTTCACTCCTCCGCGACAAACACCCAAAAATCCCCCCTTCACCAACGTGGCACGGACCTAGGTTCAAACTTTCTTCAATTTTTCTTCAAGTTCCTTCGAAGTAAGGTATGTTTTCCAACTTAATCTCCAATTCCTATCGATTTTTTTCAATTTTGAGCATGATAGGGGAAGTAAACCTTGCCCTAAGCATAAATTGAGCGTAAATTCATTTGAGTTATTGTTGATTGTTGTTCGTAGGATCGTTGTGATTGTATGAATGCGATAATTACATGCTTGATTGAATTTTGTTGTGAAATGGTAGCTAGGGTTGGGTGTGAGTAGGAAGAAATTGAAGTTAGATTGAAATGTAAAAAATGGTTGGGTTATTGCATGTTGGGTGAGTTGAATCGTGTTGTTATCGTATTATGCTAAAGCTGATAATTTGGGAGGAGCAATTGGGTGTAATTGCATGAAATTATCGAAGCACATGAAGTTGGGGAAATTGCTTAGGTTGAGTGGTTAGAATATTTTTATCTTTTCGCTTTTTTTAGCTAAGTGCTATGTGACGAAATGTGATCGATAGTATGGTGGGATTAGGTACGAGTCACGAGTAGTACATAGAGGTTATCTTGTCGAATCCCATTTGAATGCACGAGCATGTTGGTTGTTTTGTTGTTTTCGGGTTTCTTGTTTTTGTTTTTGTAAATAATGCAATAAAGTATTGATCTTGCCAAATTACTTTATAGTGAAGTGAAGACTAAGTGTGGGGTGGCCGAGCCAAACCCAACAAAGTCGAAGCTAATTTTAATTCGTGACATTTGGCACATCTGTTTTCTTTGGCAGGGACAATGGCAAGCGAGCAGGACAAGGGTAAGGGCGCATCAACATGTCGGCCTTGGAAGAACTGATTAAGGCCCAGGGCGGTCAGCGGCACCAACGGTTCACGTGGCCGGCGCGTGCAATATGGAGCGAGATGGGTGACCGAGGAAGGGAAGAAGTGGTACACTAAACACAAGGAGAACAAATACTTCCCGAGAGGAGCACATTGCAAGGACAGTTAGCCTGAGTTCCCAGTGTGGTACATCGGATTAGCTGTTGCGGGCTACGCTTCATTTTGTGAGCCCAAGGAGTGCAATGCGCGCCCAGATTCGGGAATTCTGTACCAGCGGAACCCGGCAGCTCGGTCACACCATCAAGATAAGGGGCAGTTGTCTGCTGGAGCCTCACCACACCGATGCCATACTAGGAAATGAAACACGGATGCCCACGTACTCCGTGGTGAATATCCTCCACCCTATGCGGATATCGAGACGCACATTGTGTGGGCTCGGTCTACGGCACGGCTGGGCGAGCACAAGGAGAGGGCTATCATCGGCAACGCCTTACTCCACGAGATGAAACAGGGAAGCGAGGATATGGCTAAAATTGTTTCACTCTGTTTGATTAGGGGTGCACATGACCCGGATGTGACTCGGGATCGTGTATGCCTAGTGTATGCCCTGATGAAAGGGCTGGAGATTAATGTCGGGGCGGTGATCATATCCGCCATGAAGAGGGCCGGTTGCATCAAGGGCACGGAGTACGGATCGGTGGGCTTGACTACGTTCTGAGGGGCGCCTTGAGGTCGAGGAAGAGGCCTAGACTACATCCGCGAGATGGAGCGGCGTGCCATAGATGTTACAAAGACTAAGGCACCGACGCCACTGCTTGAGGCAGTTCTCACATTCGCCGGCGACATGCTCGGGATGACCAATATATGTCCGCGTGTTCGGGATGCGCGGATGCTCCCGGCTACGCATAGGCGGGGAGATGACAGCGGAGGACGGCGTGGAAGCTCGGCTTAGATTCTGCACAGCGAACGCGGGGCACTATGTCGGGTGGGCCCGGCTTTTGTGGAGCTTTGTGGATGATGATGTCCCCCAACGACGAGGAGACACATCGGGGATTCCGACGTTGGTCGGAGGAGGACTATGGTGGAGAATTCAGACATGGGGGATGAGCGGCACGACGAAGAAGTGGAGTACTGAGGCGATCGGGGAGTTTCACAACCCACCTTTCTGTTTGTAATTGGCCATGAACACTTGGGCCAGTGTTAGTTACCCAGATGTTGGTGGGAAGTAGTTAGGTGGTGCCGAATTTTGCCTTGTCTTGTACATAATCGCATAGTACATTGTTACGTTGTTGTGTGTGAATTAATATGACCTTGTTTTTATAGTATGTTCCTTTGTAAATATTTTTGTTGTGAAGCGTGTGTGCTATGAATGCTTTGTTGATAGTGTGTAAATTTTTTTCAAAATTATCGATATTTTTAAAATTTTCGTAACTATTTTTACTTTTGGGTTTCTCGGAGTTTGTTTTGGTTCTTTCTTGGAGAAGAGTCCCATTGAGCCCGAAGTTGTAAATAGTGATCGTTCCCTATGATGGATGGATGACGACCGTCTTAAAGAGACGTAGTCGATAGGAGTAGTATTTTAAATTTTGGTGTGTTGGGACGTATCACATGCATGTTGCTACACTATGGCCCTACGACATCTTGGTTGCGTGTTGTACAAAATATTTATATGGCAAAATGATTCGTAGAAAGCATGCGAATTCTGCACATATGAGACACTTATGCCATAGAATTCGATTCGGTGTGATTGAGGCTTAATTTTGAATTCTTGTAATTAGCTGATTAAAGAGTCTGAAATCGTCTTGAGTTGAGCATGTGCATCGAGTGCATAGTGAGGTTTGGTTATTCCATGCTATTGTGGAGTGGCAGGCCTGTTGTGTGTACGAAGCGAAATGAAGGAAGTGTAGTGTAGGAAAGGATGTAGGCGTTTCTTTGTTTAACCAAAAGTTTTTCTTGTTTTCCTTTCCTTTATCCACCTTGAAGATTAAATCCTAGTTAATTACGTCCAGGCCTTTAGCCTTTATAATTTTTTTCTTCTTTTTTGGCCAAGGGTGTGAACCAAGTTAACCCCTACTTTTCATGGTCAGTAAACCAAATGCGAAGCTCTTAAGCGCTCAAGAAAATACAATTTTCCCATAGTGTCAAAGAAAGTGAAATGATGAAAAGAAAGAAAGGGAGGAAAAAGAAAAGTGATGAAAAGAAAAGAAAGAAAGAAAAAGAGTCAAGGGTGTAATGGCGATTTGAAGGAAATAAAGTTGTATAACTTATCTTTTCTTTGTTAGTGCAGTGTGATTTAAAAAAATGGGTGACAAAAATAAAGATAGACTTCAAAAGAAAGGAGGAGGAAGGAAGATAATATTTCGAATGTGATGGGATGTATTGAAAAAAATCGCTTAAGGATGCTAGTTGCTATTATTGGTTAGCCCGAGTATATACTAGTTCTGTTGACATTACAACCCGTTAAGTCCTACGTGATCTTACATCACGCGTCCTTATATTAGTGGAGTAATACACTAGAGGCAAGCCTATGGGTCATGCCGATGCATGTGAATTCTTTTGGGAGAGAGTGAAATTGTGTGCATGCCCACGCATGAAATGATTTAGAGTTCATGTGATCTAAAGAGGGAAATTCTCTTGTGATGTGAGGCGCATGCTTGACGAAAGAATGAAATTCATTATCAGGATATCTTGTCCAGCTAATTTGCATGAGTTTTCCAATATCGAGTCGATTCTTGAGCTAGGAGGTCTTGATTTATTAAAGTGTCATTGTAATGATGATACTATGCATGTTTTCTTGATGATTTCTTGTAAACATAATCGGTATAACCGTAGCTCGGATTGTCGAGCCAAAGTAGCCATGATGGGATATCAATTTCATGAGGTGTATGAGTATTGTCAGAGGGCAGAACAAGATTTTAAGTGTGGGGTAGGTGATAAGGGGGCATATTTATATGCCAAATTGATACTAAAATGTATAGCTTTTTGCCTTGTTTGTCCAACAATGTGTGTACACATTCTCATGTAAATTGTGTGGAAGTGTGATTTTATGCTAACCAACAAGATTAGCGTGTTTTGCGGGAAAAACACACTTTTATGGAGTTAAATGACATGTTGGGAGGAAATGGGAGATGAACTTCGGGAGCGAGCAAGGAAAGCGAGGTGGAAGCTAAGAATTCAAGGGCTCCGCGATGGAGCGTGACCATGTTGCCATCGCGGATGCGTCTGTCTGGGAGTTGTAAATTCAAGAAATCGGTGGTCAGCGATCAAGGCGCTGGCGTTGGAATTAATTTCCCCGAACCTCGACATTCAGTGAGTCCTTGATTGCCGTGGCACACTGTGCATGCTTTCCGCGCGTTACATGTCGTGCCACGTTGGGAGCAATTGCACAGGCGACAGCTCCCGGAGAGCCTCAGCGTTTGCAGTGTCACGGAGGCGGTGCTCACCATGATGCACTCCATGACACGTTGCCCCGGTATTAGGAAAAATTATCCTAGTATAAATAGAACACTTAGGTTCATTTTTAATCATTCAGACTTGGTGGAGCAACGTGGAGTTACGGGCGGTTGTGAGGGCCCCGAAAATTCTTAGGGTTTCTCTATCCTTTCTTCTTTCTTTTTTTCAATTGTTTGCATGATTTCCATTCATTTAATGATGTTCAATCCACAAATTAGTGGCTAATTCCCTTTCTTCTTTGCGAGGTTATGAACTATTGTATAGAAATGTAATTATTGATTATGCGGTTATTTCATCTTTTCTTCTATGGTTGTTCTATTTAATTCTTGTTCTTACTACGTTAATATCGGCCAATGTTAATGTAAATCCAAAAAGTCCGGTTTCACCAGAGAATGGCGGAAAGTTGTGAGTAATAGGATATGATCTTTTCTTGGTTTGGGAAAATTGGGAATTGTTTACCTTCGGGATAGAAATATACCCGAAAGTCGTATTAGTCAAGTGTGGAATCGGTTTTGTATGGCTAGAACATGAATTTCTTCTTATCACGAAATGTAGGTGGAAAGTTATTGTATTCTTAAGTTGGGTTAAATGAGTTTTATAGTCCATAGGCATAAGTTAGACTAACTTAGCCAGGAGAAAGATACCGGGTAGATCGATAATTAGTTTCTTTACATGTTCGTTGTAGCCTCGGCATGCTCACATTCATAGTTCGGACTCGATTGTATCCAAATATCTTACTTTAGTATAAAAATAGTTTGCAAAATGTATAAAACTCTTCTTTACACTTGTTGTCTTCATTATTAGCGTTTTAGTAAATTAACACTTGAAAAGGTTTCACCCCATAGTCCGGTCCCTATTAGGTTCGACATTCGGTTCTTAAAAAGAGCCACTATATTACTTGCACGACCCGTACACTTGCCGGGCCCCATCAGACGTCCTGCATCACCACCAATCCAATGATGTCTTTGGTACACTTTTATTGAGGTTTGGAACCCCACGCAAAAATCTTAATGCTCTGCGGTGGGGGACAATCTTCATCGAGGAAAAGGCGTATGAGGAGTTCTTATACTTTGCTAAATGTCGTATTTTGCGAAATCGGAGTGGAATGCGGACTCTTCCAAGGGGAGGAGCAAGGAAAGCAGTGGAGTCTTGAGTGGATGGGTTTCACCGGCTATCGGCCACCTGAGATAGGCTGCCTTGCGGGAATCAACTCAACACCCACTTCGGCAACATGAGCTTGAGTCGGTCTCGAAGCCCCCGGTGAGATGCGTGCGGCGAGATTTGGTGTGAAGTGTGCG
Organism: Datura stramonium; assembly: GCA_018107945.1. Classification (NCBI taxonomy): domain Eukaryota; kingdom Viridiplantae; phylum Streptophyta; class Magnoliopsida; order Solanales; family Solanaceae; genus Datura; species Datura stramonium. The sequence goes on from JACEIK010003846.1 coordinate 42,896, forward strand.
GAAGTAATGAACCTTTCAGTGAGTGTTGTGGAGCAAATGGGACTCGGTGGAGCTTTGTCGGTAATGCACAAAGGAACAATCACCAACGGTATGGTAACGACTACAATTCTATTGGAGGAATCACCGAATTTCTCTTGGGGTAACAACAACCATCGAGACGAGTTGATCGGGGGTGCAAAGGGAGTAAGGGCCACGAACTATCGGTCTAATATAGAAGCAACAATGCCCCTCCTCCACCACCATCACCCAGCGTTGAGGAGATGTTCAGGTATTAGCTAACCAAGCTCAGTGCCAGTGACTATGTTAAATTGGCAATAGAGGTCAGAATGTCAGTTAAATTTGCAAGCATTTGGAGTATCGGTTGGGCATTTCTTGGAGCCCAAAACACCGGGCCTAGAGGAGGACTTCGCGGCGACACAGACCCCAACTACAGGTGAATGCGGTGACCACAGAGGTGGTTTGCAGCTTAAGGAGGTGGAGCGGAAAGACCACCTCAACGGTCGGAAGCAGCAGAACCGGAGAGGGAGCAAAATGATGAAAAGGGGAAAGAACAAGGATCTTGAACCAGAAGACCTCCACCCCCGTTCCCTCAACGTTAAAGAAACACAAGGAGGAGCGTGTTTCAAAAAGTTCATGGAATTGCTTAAACGGTACACATTAACTTACCTCTTTGTTGATGTTTTGCAAGGAGTGCCTAAGTACGCAAAGTACATAAGGACATCGTGGCGAACAAGCGGGCTTACTGAGTCTGCCACGGTGGCTCTTACGGAGGTTTGCACTTCTGGATACGAGCAGATTGCCTACAAAAGCTCAAAGACCACAGGAGTTTTACAATTCAACTAACAATCGGGCGAGAGTACTCAGAGCTCGCCCAGTTATGTGATTTACAGGAGCGAGCATTAACCTGATGCCGACCTCGGTATTCAAGAAGTTGGGGCTACTAGGGAGTCTAGACCAACACCGGTGATCTTGCGGCTTGCGAGATGCGTTCTTTGGCAAGACCGGACGGGATTGTGGAGGGCGTCTTTGGTGCACGTCGGCTCCCTTGATCTTCCTGGAGTAGATTTTGTAGTCTTGGACTTTGAGCAGACGGCCCGAAGTCCCATTTATTTTGGGACGTCCTTTATTGGCCCTAGGAAAGCGTGATGAAACGTGGGCGCACGGGCGGCTCACGATGCGAGCACGACAAGGTGGAGGTTCGATGTGTACAAGGCCAACCAAGCCCCAGCCGTGTACGAGGCTCTCGGTATCAACGTGTTTGAGCAAGCTGAAGTTGCTCGGGGCGTTGAGTCTCCCGAGTTGGTGGGACGGCCCCTAACAGGGGTAAGCATGATAGGGGTGAGGATGGGTTCGAGAGAAGGCGTGTTTGTCACCCTAGGGGCGGAATTAACTTAAATGACGTCGAACGCGACGGTAAACCGGGCGGCGCACGGGAGGCAGCAGTGAATTTTGTTTTTATGAATGTCTGAGATAAAAAAAAGAGAAAAAAGAAAAAAAAAGAAAATATATATATATATATATGTGTGTGTAAATATAAAAAAATATTGTGTTCTTCAAACCTTTGGGATTCTAACCGATTTCTTGTTGTAAGATATAATTTTTCCACTTATTTCTCAATATTTAATAACAATATAAAATTTAAAAAACAAAAAAAATAAAAAATTTTAAGTGGCAAAGCAGTGAGCTGCGCGATGGCTCCGTGTCACGAGTGATGCTCACTTTGCATTACCCTCAGTGACACATTGAAGGCAAAATCTGGAATTTTACAAATTCAGGGAATACTGTGATAGCTCCGTGTCACGGAGGAGGACTCCGTGTTACCCTCGTGACACGTTGAAGAGTGTTATTCGCGTCGGGTGCACCGGATCGCGGGTCACGGGTGACCCGTGCGAAATCACACTTTTTAACCCAGATTTCCCCTCATTTTCTCTCATTTTTCATCCCCTCCATGACAACCCTCCCAAAAATTCCCTCTCCCTCAACGTGCCACGGACTAAGGTACAAAATTTCATCAAGTTTCTTCCGTTCATCGAATTTAAGATACGTTCATCCTCTATCTCAATTTTGGTCGAATTTTTCGATTTTAGCATGAGATGTGAGTAGACCTTACCCTATGTAGAAGTGAGCTTAAATTCATGTAAGTTATTGTTGATTGATGTTCGTAATATCATTGTGATTGTATGAGCCAGATAAAAACATGAGCTTATTCAATTTTGAAAAATTATAGCTAGGGCTTGAATTTGAACATGAAAAGGGAAAACTGGTTTGAAATGTAAATTCTTGTTGGGTTGAGTATGTTGGGTGAGATGAGTTGGTCATGTTCTATGTAATATACTAAAGGCGACGGATTTTTGGGAGTGCAATTATAGTATGCAAGAAATGGGTAGATTACATAGGTTTGTGTAGATAAATAGTTTTCGTTTTTTTTTTTTTTTTACTTTTCTCTTCTTCATTGTTATGTGCTGTATGAAATAATGATCGATGGTGATGTGGAGCTAGCTGTGCGAAGTACGTAGTCTGAGTTGAGTTATACCGTCGAATTTGAGGAATGCACAAGTCAATATTGTTTGTGTTTTTAGTTGTTTTAGTTTTTCTTGTTTTTGTAAATTAGAAATAAATATGTTTTGCCGTATCTTTGAAAATTGTGGGCGAGAACTAAGTTGGGGGATGGCTAGCCTAACCCAACCTTAGTCGAAGCTAATTTTAAATTGGCCCGACATTGGAGATTTGTCTGCTTTCTTTGGCAGGAACAATGGCAAGCGAAAGCAGACAAAGGAAAGAGCGCATCTATATCGGGCGCTAGGAAGAAAGACTCGGAGGCCAGGAGCAGCGGTCAGCTGACACCAGCCCGGTTCAGCACGCGGCCACCGCCGCCAATACGAGACCCGATGGGTGGCACGAAGGAAGGAAGAAATGGTACACAAAGCACAAAGGAGAACAGTACTTCCACGAGGAGCATATTGTAAGGGAGCCATTGGCACAGAGTTCCCCCGCATTGTCACCCAGTTGACAACTGCCCGAAATTTTAGCTTCATTTTACGAGCCCAAGGAGTGCAATGCGCATAGGCTCGGGAGTTCATACAAGTGGAACTAACACTCCGCGGTCACACCATCAAAATAAGGGCCGAGATTGTCACCGCCAGGCCTGCAAATCACTTAAATGCCATGCAGGGCGCGAACAACGCGCCCATGTACTCGCAGCGAATATCACTCCACCATATACGAGATATCAAACGCACGTTGTGTGGAGCCCGGTCGGCGGCCTTGTGGGTAGGCATAAGGAGAGGGGCTACCGCGAGACATTGCCCTACTCCGCAGAGATGAACGGGAAGCCGAGGATACGTGAAGATCGTTTGTTCTGTTTGATTAGAGTGCACATGACGGATGTCACCGGGATCGCGTATGCACAGTGTATGCACGATGAAAGGGCTGGAGATAAATGTAGTGGTGGTGATCATATCACGCCGCAGAGAGAAACCCACGTTTGCATCAAGGGAACAAGTACGGGTTTGGCGGTTTCTTGACCACGTTTACGAGGGCACAGATGTGGAGGAAGAAGGCCCTAGACTATATCCGCGAGATGGAGGAGGTACCCGCCAGACGTCACAAAGACTAAGGCACGACACCACTCACGGTCGGTTCTCACACTAGCAGGCGACATGCTCGGGATGATCGATATATGGCCCAGCATGTTCGGGATCACGGATGCTCAAGGTGCACATAGGCGGGAAGGCCGTGCGGAGGATGAGCACATGTGACTCGACCTAGATTACCCTTTCGGTGAAAATGCCCGGGCTCTATGTCATGTGGGCCCGGCATTTGTGGAGCCCGTGGATGATGACGTCCCAACGATGAGGAGACACGTCGGGAGGATTCCGGCGGGTTGAGTCGGAGGAGGACGATGGGGAGATTCGGACATGGGAGACGAGGCGCGGCACGATGAAGTGGGAATACTTTGATTGATCGGGGAGTTTCACCACCCACTTTGTGTTTGTGATTGTATGGTGGGGACTGATGTTCGATTTTAGTGTGGGGTGGGGAGTAGTTGGGGTGGTCTTTGGTTTTCGTCTTGATTTGTATGTATGTGCATGTTCTATTGTCGTGTTTGAAAATATTGTGACCCTATTTTTGTGTGTATGTTTCGTATTGTAAATATCTTTGTGAAAGGTGTGTGTGCTGAAATTTGAATGTTGTTATCCGGTGTGTAAATAGTTTTGTCGAAATTATCGATAGTTTTAAAATTTTCGCTGATTATTTTTATCATTGGGTTTCTCGAGTTTGTTTTAGATTCTTTGCGAGAAGAGTTCCATTGAGCGAGAAGTCGTAAATAGTGACCGTTCCCTATGATGGATGGATGACAGACCATCTTAAGGAAATGCGGTCGATAGGAGTAGTTTTGTTATTTTATTTTCAATTAAGGTTGTTGGTTGTATCCCTGTGCATGTTGCTATATGGCTATGTAAATCCTTGTTGCGTGTTGTACATAATGTTTATAATGCAAAAGGTGATTAGTTTAAAAAGCATGCGAATTCTTGTACATATGTGAGATACTTAGGCCCTGAGAATTCAATTTGGTGTGATTGAGGCTTAATTTTTGAATTCTTGTAATTAGGCTGATTAAAGAGTGCATTGTGAATATGTCTTGAGTCGAGCATGTGCGATGAGCGTATAGCGAGGTCTCATTTATTCCATGCTATTGTGAAGTACATAGAACTTGCAGTGTGTCTACGAAACGAAATGAAGGAAGTGTAGTGTGGAAAGAGGATGTGGCGTTTCTTTGTTTAGCCCTAGCGTTTTCATCTTTATACCACGCCTTGAATGTCAAATCCTAGTTAGCCGTTGAGCCCTTAGCCTAATTTTTTACATTGTCAAAGTTGTAAACAAGCAACACTTTTTTTCATTGTAGTAAACCCTGTCAAAGCTCTTAGTAACAAAGAAAATAATTTTCCCACGGTGGCAAAAGAGTGAAATGGTGAAAAGAAAATGTGAAAAGAGGAAAAAGCAAAGTGAAAAAGAAAGAAAAAGAGACAACGGTGCAGCGCGAATGTAAAGAAAATAAAGTGCATAACTAATCTTTGATGTTGATGCAGTGTGTGGGGTGCGTAAGTTGGAAAAATTAATTAAGAAAGACATCAAGGTTGGGAGGAGGAAGAAAAAATTTATGCCCGAGTATGATGGGATGTATTGAAAAAAATGCTTAAGGATGCTAGTTACTATTATTGGTTAGCCCGAGTATATACTAGTTTCGTAGCTGCATTTCTTCATTAAGTCTCATTGATCTTACATCACGCGTCCTTATATTAGTGAGTAAACACTAGAGGCAAGCTTATGGTTCATGACACAATGCATGTGAATTCTTTTTGGGAGAGTGAGCGAAATTGTGTGTGTTTATCTCCCAGAAATGAATTGTTTAGAGTTAAATGTGATTAAAAACGGGAAACTCTCTTATGTGTGAGGGCACATGTTTGACGAAAGAATAAATTCGTGTCGGATATCTTGTTGATAATGTGCATGAGTTTGCCGATATCGAGAGTGATTTGTGATGTCTAGAGGTCTTGATATGTTTGATGTCATTGTAATGATGCCACCATCTTTTTCTTGATGATTTGTATGTAAATATTGATTATACTTAGTATTTCAGTTGTCGAGCCAAAGTAGCCATGATGCGATGTCAATTGCATGAGGGGTAGGAGTATTGTTCGAGGATGGACAAGATTTTAAGTGTGGGGTAGGTGATATGGGGCATATTTATATGCCCAAGTGATACTCAAATGCATCGTTTGAGTACCTTATTTATCCAAGGCAATGTTTGTACATTCTCATGTAAAATTGTAGGGAAGTGTGAATTTATACTAACCAACATGATCAGCGTTGTTTTGCAGGAAAAACATACTTTTTATGGAGCTAAGATGCATGTTGGAGGAATCGAGAGATGGACTCAGGGAGTGAGCAAGGAAGCGGTGGAGAAGCAAGAAATAAGAGGCTCCGCGATGGAGCCGTGACACGTACATGGCGGATGCATTGTCAGGAGATATAATTTCAGAATTTCCGAGAGGGTTCGCGATTGTGCCGTGGCACGTTGGAATCAATTTCCTGGATCTTGACATTCCCGATGGAAGTGCGCGTTTGCCGTGGCACGTGGGCATACTTTCCGCGTTACATGCAGTGCCACGTTGGGGATAATTACACAGACTGACTAAATTCCAAGAGCCTCTGCGTTTGCACCGTGTCACGGGCGGTGCTCCGCGATGCACTCCGTGACATGTTGCTTATTATTAAGGAAAAATTCTCACCGGTATAAATAGAACACTTAGGTTCATTTTTTTTGACTTGGTGGAGCAAGAACGTGGGTTACGAGCCGGTTGAGACGAAAATTCTTAGGGTTTTTCTCTATCCCTTTCTTCTTTCTTTCAATTGTTTGTATGATTTACGCACTCATTTAATGATATTCAATCCACAAATGAGTGTGTTCCATTCTTCTTGAGGTTAGGAACCATTGTATTGAAATGTAATTGTTGATTACTGGTGTTTTCCATCTTTTCTTTCATGGTTGTTCTATTAATTCTTGTTCTTCTTGCATTGATATACGGGCCAATGTTAATGTAAATCAAAAGTTCGGTTTCACTCGAGAGAGCACAAAGCTGGAAAGTTGTGAATTAATAGGATATGATCTGTTCTTTGTTTGGGAAAATTGAAAATTGATTTACCTTCGGGATGAAATATACACGAAAATCAGTATTAGTCATGGGTGGAATCGGTTTTCTATGGCTAGAAACATGAATTTCTTCTCGTCACGAAATGTAGGTGGAAGGTTCATGATTCTTAAGTTGGGTTAAATACGAGATTTTAATCCATAGGCATAAGTTAGATTACTTGATCGGAGAAAAGATAAACCATGTATGTCGATACTTAATTTCTTTACATATTCTTAGCCTCGGCATGCTCATATCATAGTTCGAACTCTTGTATTTTCAATTTTAGACTTAGTATAAATTTAGATAACAAATATAAAAACTTTTTCTTCACACTTTATGTTGTCCTCATTTTTAGGGTTACAGGTGAATTGACATGGTGGTGCCAGTAGTCGGTCCACTGTAGGATGGGATACTTGGCTTCGCAGACACTTCACTACTTGTTCGGCCACGTGCACTTGCGTGTAGTCATCCCGGGCAATGGCGGCGCCTGCCACTCCTTGGGTGACGTAAACCCACCGCTAAGTGGGCGACACGATTACCAACCCGGGGCGGCGGGCCTTCAATAAGGTGCCCTCATGACACAACCAAGTCTCAACAAACAATAAGCACATAAATAGCAAGCATGTTTGCTTTGAAAAATACTCGACTTGATTTCTTGTCTGATCTCTTTCTATGTTTATCGGTCTCATCTTTTGTTTTTATGCGGATACGTAATCTTTATCTAAGCGTATGGCTAATGTGTAGCCCAAGATACTATCTGTCTAAATGGCTAATACGTAGCCAGATATCATGTTACGAATGGCTAATGCGGCAATATCATCGTATCAAGGCTAATGCAGTAGCGAATACTATCTCTCTATACGATTTTACTTTACTAACTTTTATTACGAATATACACATTGTCATATTATTCTAAAAACATGCTTGCTAATCACATACGGGCTATACTTTTCCAGGTACGGAATGCTAACTGCGCCATTTGGTAGCATGATTTACTATCTTCCAGTTGATGCGATATATGATACAAACCCGGACTTGCGAACTTGCACAATACTCATCATTCAACTCGGAGTTCTTTTACGGAGTCTACTTTGATATACAAGTATAAAGCTACTAACTTGCCGAAGAAAGCGGCTACATTACCTTAACCTCGAGTTGTCAGGCTATCGGACGAAGCTCAAAGTCGATTACTCCGACTATTTCTCCCAGCTTTGCATTCACATACATGTCAATTAGTACTAAATACATCACTATTACGAAAGACAACATCACTTTCGATATATTTATAGCTAAAATTAGGCTTATCGAAAACAGGTCAGCTTCTTTATTTTTCGAAAGTCCAAAGAGAAGTATTCACTTTAAGGCTAGGAGCACATTGACACTAATTTGGAGCAATTCCACTTACCGCCTTCGTGTGCTTCGACGGTTTGTTGGCGAATTTACGTGAAACTAAATCCATAGGAATGCTCCCTGCTGCTAAATACCTCATTATACGAGGTTAATTTGGATTTGGACTACCTTTGACGCGTGATCGAGCGATAATTTCTAATCTTCGCCGTACCCTACACACATGCGTCTCTTACGTTTTACGGAAATTATCTAATGATTTAATCAATTCAAAAAACTGAAGTGAGGCTTTATATACTTGGGCACAGACAGGCTAGCATTAATCGCAATTGCTTGGGAGGCCACATACTCCCAGCCAAACCACTTGTGCCCTGTGGAAGACTCCCCTTACAGCTCCTTCATGATAAGTTCGATAGGTTTGGTCCGATCTTTTCCGGGCCTTTTTCTAGCATGTATGGCTTTCAATAACGCTTAACCAACACGAATAGGCCATCTATGTCGGGAATCTTACGGGGGTGTAAAGCCACCCTGAGCCGTCGGTGCCCTCGGGTAGGGTTAACAGAGTGGCCGAGGTGAGTCGAGTCTTCAACTCTGTAAGCTTCTCTCACATGCCTCCGACCAGCTGAACTTCACTTTATTTTGGGTCAATTTTGGTCAATGGCGCTGCAATAGATGAAAACCCCCTAAAAAATCTCTAGATAATAACTTCGAGTAAGCCTAAGAAGCTCCTGATATCGGAGGATTCACCGGTGGTCAATTCTTTACCGCCTCTATCTGTTGAGAGTCTATCTATACACCCTCACTTGACACCACATGACCCAAAAATTCCCTTTGCGTTCAACAAAAACTTGCATGTCTTGAATTTAGCATATAATTGTCGGTCCTTGAGTGTAGCACCACCTCAAATGACGATATGTTCTTGCTCACTCAAGTATATAAGGATTCATCTATGAACACAATCACGAACATATCCAAGTATGGATTGAACACGTTGTTCCTCAAATCATAAAATACAAGAGCATTTGTTAGTCAAAAGACATAACTAAAAACTCATAATGACCATACCACGTCACGAAAGCTATCTTCGGGATGTCACTCTCCCGAACCACAGTGATGTACCGGATCTAAGATCTATCTTCAAAAATCACTTAGCACCTAAAGGCGGTCAAACAAATCATGTTTACGGAATGGATACTTGTTCTTGATGGTGACCTTGTTTAATTGTCGATAATCAATACATATATGAAGAACCATCTTTTCTTTTGAAAAAAAAAAGAATTGGTTCACCCCATGGGGATTTTCTAGGTACGATGAAACCCTTGTCTAAAAAGTCCTTCAAGCTTGCTTCTTTAACTCCTTAAGCTCGGCGGGAGCCATTTTGTAAGGAGGAATAGATATGAGCTGCGTATCGGAAGAAGGTCAATACCAAAATCGATTTCCCTCTCGGGAGGTTTCTAGGTAAATCATCTTTGGGAAGACTTACGGATACTCATATACTAATGGAGCTATTGGATAGTTGGGGTCTCGAACGTAGCATCCTTAACCCTAACTAGAAGGTACACGCAACCCTTGAAAATCATCTTTAGGGCCTTAAGGTAGGAAATGAAACAACCTACGAGGAGCAATTTGAACTACCACTTCCATTCTAGATGACTCACTAGAAAATCGAACTCTGCCTGAATTCTACAATTCGCGAAGCATAACATGCAAATTGACAATCCATCGGGAGGGGATAACATCAAAGTTGGTCATGGCTAACTCTACCAAATGTGTGAGATGATTTTACGAAGAACTTCCACGGGGACAATTTCTACACACCCGGCCGTCGAGCTATGGCGAATCACTTGAGGCGGGTAGAGGCCGAGAAAGTTACGATAAGTTCGGGACATACCAGAAGCTACTAGAGCATGGGTCGTTACAAATGACAAAATATCTCCTAGATGTATAAAGCATATACATCAAGGTGGAAAACTCGCAACATACCGGTGACTACATCCGAGGAGGCCTCACATCTTCAGCGAGATACAAGAGCATAGAATCTGTTTTAGCGTTGGTAGCCACGTGCTAGAGATGCCCCTGTGAGCTGGGCATGCTGGTAGGCTACTAAACTAGAAGTTAGGCCTCGGCCTCTAATCGTGACCCTATCTAGCGGTGAAGAAATCCCCTAAGCATATGTCCGAGCTTCCCGTACCCCGAAGCAAGCACATGTACCCACCAAACATTGACCAGTGTGTCTTTGGCCACACTTATGGCGGGATACTAGAATTTGTGGGCACAGTGCTCACGACTAGAGCACGATTCTCGTCCTCTACGGTCGTGCCTGATCTGGATGGTACATTCATTACCGATGATGTCGGGGCTAACGATCTGGTGAGGCTGGCGACGGTGCCCACTTTGGTCTACGCTAAGAGAACCCATAATTATCTGTCTAGCCCTCTTACCCTCTCTCTCTCACAACACGCCCTCCATCTTAGACATACAAGACTATTAGGAAAATCCATATCTAATGAGCATGGCGTTCTTGCAATTCTTGTCGAGTGATCAGTAATTCCATGTACAAACTTGCTCACTTGAGCTCTACGATCAACCACTGCTAAGTGCTGTACTTGGAAAGACGAGTAAACTACAAGGATACTCTACCTTATCATCTTTCCTTGTCTTGAATTGCAAATTCCAACGCTTTCAACTCCCATATCTCACCCAGGAAGAACCGATCTAGAAAGCAACGTGAAACTCATCCCAATTGATAGGGCCTTCTCAGTGCCCTACTATCCTTCACGTTCCTTAACCCGGATGTATCTGACAGCTCGAGTTTGGTATGAGAGGCGTAAATAGGTGCCTCCTCCAAGTCACCCCCATAGCTGGGTGATCTTGAGAATCTCGTCAATAAACTCTTGTGGATCCTCGTCCACCTTTAGCAAGGAATTAGGAGACCGTATAGGAAATCTTTGACTCATGGTGCCACCACATTCTAAGATTACGAGGACATGCGTTACCTAGGGCCCAGGTGAAGCTACAGGCGGTCAAGAATTTGTGCTAACATACGAATAGGCGCATGGTGTTATGGGCAACCCAGGCTCTAGTATGGCTCTCATGGGGTACAGTGAGACTATTGGTGCCGTCTCTATTGCCATCACCATTGGCGCGTTTCGTTCCATTTCTTCTATCGCCCAACTCTGCTTGAGGCATGATTACCAAAAGCATATATCATGAGTAAGAAAGATAGAAGACATTTCACCACATACGACATAGATCATGAAGGAAACATTTCCTAAGCGTCTCTTAGCCTCTTCGTGTAAGTGTGGCGTGGCACACCCATGAAAAAGGCTCCCAATCGGCTTTCGAGACACTCTAGGACACTTCAAACGAATCTTTCGTACGAGTTTGTGAAGACCCAAATATAGTCCCGGATCGGAACCTGCGGGACAAGGATCCCCAGAGACTCCAAGTCCGCCCATGGCATGGACATACATCTAACTCCATCAGCAGCGGAAGATTTATCACAATAAATATAACGGAAGTCTAAACATAATATAACATCATAATACAAATGCAAACTTGAAGCTGATTACAATCCTATGCAGCCTCTATTTACGATGAGCTAATGGGATAAGACCTCAACTAACTCTCTAAGTACGAAATTGAAAATATAAAGATAACTAATAAGGAAGGGTCCTCGGGAGATAAGGGCTCACCAAGCTGGACTAGATGCTAACTCCAGCTTTGGCTAATGATGGGCGTGCAGTTCGCCGAGATTTGTATCATGAAATGATACAACAAAAAAAGTATGCGGTAAGTACGTGAAATGTCAGTATGCAAGGTATGTAAAACCACTTAAGTAAAGTAAATCATTAAAACATGCATAATAAAAAACACAATCAACATAAGAATGCGAGTAGGGCTTGCATGCTATTTTAAATCATGATACGAACATGCGAATATCATAAGCATTTCGAATGACCCAGCTGGCTGATAATCATATTAAGCTGAACATTGGGTCAACCATGCTTGAAACAATATATATATATATATATATATATATATATATATATATATATATATCATGAATGATAAACATGCACATCTGAAATCCAAGAGGAGCGATGGGAGGACTCATTATATAACCAACATTACCATGATAGGCTTACGTGGTTGGCTATCACACTCAAGTGGGAAGTAGTCCAAAGCTTGCATGAGGGCTAAGGACTACCATGATATCGATATCAAGTGAAGGCCCCTTGGGGGCGGGGGAAAGCTCAAAAGGAGGAGGTCCCAAATATCCGATCATACCTATGTTGGCGCATAGTTATTACGAGGCATAGGGTTGGCCCGACCTCGGCCTACTCGAGTGCTGACTTCTCCCAAAAGCTCATATATGTCTCCATTATTTTCAAAGAAAGTGACCATTGTCTAGTGACGAAGATTTGAATAATCATATACATACATAATGCGAAATCATAATATGAGGAGCCTTGGCTCAAACCATACCACAAGCTAAACATGATAAGTCTTGACTCAAAACCATGTGGTGGCTGATTCGTGAAATCATAAATCATACTTGAACATATGGGCTTTCCCAATACTAAACATGCTTTATTAATGCTTGATTCACTTGAAAACATGATAATAGACATGGGTAACTTGAAAACATGTTTTTCTCATAAATATCTCATCATACTTGAAGATGTCATGATCTCAACCATGAACTTTCATGGATGGCAATCATAATTTATAAAACTTGAAAACATGATTTATAATTGAAAACATTGTAAAACTTGCCCATGCATCATAATTCAACAATAGAAACATGCTTAGATCATACCTATGGTAGAAGCTTAGGGAATTCATGCATTAGGTTAAAACCCCATAGGATCAACATAGATTTTTATTTGAATTAGAGAGGGATTAGGCATGGGTGTGGACATTCACTCACGTTCATAACCTTACATACACGAGAAAATCTTATTCTACAACTTTTCTAAGTGCACCGAAAGGAATAATTGAGGAAGAACCTTGAAGAAGCTAAGCTTGATCACCCCTCAGACACTCTAAACTTGCATGCAAGAGTGGAATAGCTTAGAATGACTTAACCCCTTCTTAAAACACTTCATTCAGACCTTAATACGGCGTAGTTTTAGGCCTTAGGATCATAGAAATTACGGAAAAACCCTTAATAAACTCATAGGGAAAGAAAGCAGTTGTGGTCCCACTGAGGGGCTGGACGAATCGTTGCCATGGACCATGACTCGTGGGCAAAAGTCGTTAAGTACACTGCCAACCTTTCACTTGACGCTCATCACGGGGGACCTAATGAGTCGTTCTTAGTAGTACGACTGTGGTCAACTCTCGTTAGCTTCACTTCCCAAAATTCCCCTTCCTTCAACCAACCTTGAAGCCACGGGTAGGCTCATGAGTCGTAGAACGACCATGACACGTGGTCATACTCGCGGTGACCCAAAACATGAATTTCCAACTTAAGTCATACACATCATCTGAGTCACTTAACGACTGTGGTCATCTGACAGGTCACTAGACGACTTGTCATGTGACGTCTGGCCGTATTTTCTCCATTTCAACTCTCGAGTTTGATCTTAGGAGCATTTGGGGTATAACGGGCCTGAATTTAAGACCGAGGAAATGTGGCAATAGCTCAAGCTTGGTGGCTATATATATATATATATATTTCAAGAAAATGTATCCATATGGTCAAGATTTTTCACTTCAGCATATATTGGCAGCAGCTCAAAAGGGTGATGTATGTTCTTGATCAACAACAATAACAACAATCTTATTTGATATAAGCCGTAGTGCAATAGTGGATCAACTTGCTTGCTCCACTTCCTTGTAAAATATCCCCTTTTCTGTAGGCAATCAACAACAAAGATTCTATACTAGATGTCTAGTCATTTGATGCTAACTCACTAAGTTGGGTCTAGCTATTCGAGTTCACTGGACTTTTACACTTCCAAAGAACTAATTCATGAGAAGGCACTACTTTATGTTTATCTCATATTAGATGGAAAAGAGGGATATAGCCAATGTTGAATTAGCACCAACAAATCCTCGTTGTGGTTCCACAAACACAAAAATTTCATTTGTAATATAGTTTGACACAACCTGGTATTTTTGCAAAGAATTGATCGATTAACTTTTTCTTGTTCTATTTTTAAAAAAAAAAATCTTTACATCACATACTCAGATTTTATTTCAATAGGATGTAACAGTTCCAGTGAAAACTTACTGTTTATAGTACACATTCTTCGGCATCTTTTGGCAACTTATCAGTTTTTACAACTTTCATGTTTTTTTTCTTTTAAGATTTAAAAAGTTTGCATTTCATTCATCATTCAGATCCAAAAATGTTACAGTTTCCTTGCGGTACAAAAATCCTCCCTATCTAGTGAGAAAGATAGGTCTACACTATATTCTTTCCTAAAAGAGAGGTATGCAAAAAGGAGGAATATCAATTATACACAAAGTATATTTCTTCAGTCTCTGCCTTAAGAGTGGATCATAAGTAATTGAACATGACAGTACATATGTATACTGGCCATATACCCTACTATTAAAATTGTCGGGTACAAGGACTGGGCAGACAATCGAGTACTCTGGCGTTGAAACCACATAGAAACACATAAACTAGAACAGTATCGGTGTAGTATGTGAGTTATGAATCATTGAACTCTCAAAATAAAATTTAGTTAGAATAACATTATAGGTTAAGAACACCAACATTCCAGTCTTTATCCAATTGTTGTGCCCTTGTCCTAGTGGTGAAGAAAGACACATGATGAATCTGCCTACATTATCCCTCACTATATCATCTTTGCTGCACCTGCCATCCTTAATTAAACCATCAGTATTTAATTTTACAAGGACACTTATGGATTTTTAACCAATAAATCAAGATTGATGAGTTTCAGAATGGGCCTGTCAGAATATATAATGCTGAATAGCTTCCTGATAGAGGTTTCCGTTAAAGTTTCCAATAATCTAAGGTTTGTTGTTCTTTGGGTGTGGATTTATTGTATTAATATGCTAGTTTAGTTGGACCAAATAAAGCTCTAAGAGTAGGCATTGAATTGATTACGTGGATGTTTGCATCTATAGAAGAAAAGTACTTATCCAATGATGAGGTTGGATAAGTCTCGACACTTGTTTAATGTTGAAGAAGTATAGAACAGAGTTTTTGATAGTTTGGAGGGCATTGAAGAAAGGCACTTTAAAATCCTTAACGTATTGGGCCGAGGAATAGGACCAGCAGTTTCTCAGTCAAGTATCCAACTAAATATTTTTCTATCTTGTACATCTTTTATGACTATATTACTCACGTAGGTTAAAACCATTATTCATTTGTCGATGTTAAGGAATTTGATACAAAGGATATGATAGAAGTACTCCTCTTTAGAAAGGGTGGGAGTCGACCAATATAAAATTAGCACAAGATGAAAATAACTTACACAAATAAACAAAATAAATTAAAAAGTCGAGTAAATCGTTGCTAACTTGGTGAGGCAAGAACCATGGTCGTTCGGTTGAAACGCGATGTCATAGGCGAGACATGTGATTGTTGAGTAGCAAGAAATTCTTTAATTTTCTTAATTTCTTTTATCTCATCTTCTAAGGTAGACAAGCAATCATTCAAGGATTTTTTTTCCTCATTCAAGCATTTGTTTTCCTCTCGAGTTACTTGCACGAGCGCGAGACGGTATTAATTCAAACTTTGAAAAATTAATGCGCCTTTTAAGTCTTTCGCCTTTCTCCCAAAGCCAAATATATGACTACGAGCTTGAGGTCCTGTCTTTTCTACAATCTCTATGCTAGGCAATGATGGCTGGTGAACCATTTCTTGATCAAGGCCTACAAAACATATAAGGAATACTTCTTATCGAGAGACACGTAACAATTTCAAGTAATTTAGATATTCAATTTACCAAAAATGCACATGTTTTTCAATTGCTTTAGGTTCAACAAGCTTGTTATCTTTCTTTCCGGTATCAAAGAAAATAATTCGCCAAATGCGGTGGATTGCATCTTTCCCACCCTTTATATCAAAGGCAAACATGTCCAAATAACACTTTGTAAATATTTCCTTTAGAAAAATAGAGGTTTATATGATAATACATTTTGATAAATAATCTCTTGAATAGGCTTGGTACCAATATGATGAAGCATCAACAACTTAGCTCGGTTTGCTTCATTCACCATGACTTCTTTCGTATTTGTGAAAAATAAGCTTAAATGTAATAACTAAACTTAAAAAGTATACTTAGGTTTGTTTTCGGGCACAGTGGAAAAAAGATATTTGGTGCTAGGGAGGGGAATCAAGCTTCAAATGCTTTGGATATATAAACCATTAAATCACTAGGCATACTGAAAACTTTTGAAAAACATTGTTCCTTTACTAACCACTCCCATTCTTTCTTGTCTACTCCTTTGGAATATTTTTAAGAGCATGTTGGATTGGCTTATCCTTCACATATTTTGCATGCAAGTGTCTTCTCCGTTTGTTCCATAACTCTTTCATCCATTCAATGATATGATCACAACGATCATTCATGTCAAAACTCTCAAATTTATCCTACAATAATCGAAACACGGATTAAGTTAATATGTTCAAGATAATATCCCGTGCTCTGTTACGGTTACATGAATCAACAAAGGAATGGTTGAGAAGGGAAAAAGTTAGATTCATAGCTATCCAAGGGGAAAAGGTTTTGGTGCATTATAGATATAGAGCCTAAAACATATCTCTAATGTCCAAATACTCCGCTATCATAAAGTATCGGTCTTTGTTCCATCTTAAGCAGTTTGGATTTTTAATCATTTGTTTTGGTCGTGTAAAATAAGCACACCTTGACCAAGTTCCAAACAAAAAGTCCCAATGTACAGATTCTACTCTATGTATTTAAATGCACCTTGGTGTCATTATATATTTCATTATTGTTTACCAGTGTCGTAATCCAGAGGAATCCAACTACCGTACTTAAACTATCGATTAGCCATGAGAGAGAATGAAACCACAAGTTCCTTTAGATTCTCTGTGTACTGCATTATTAACCATTTCAATATGCTATTATTCAACTTTGGCAGCATGTGGCCGATGTTTTTTTCTCAAAAGTGAATTATCATATGTGCAATTTAACTAAAAAAGTTAATCACATGAGACTCAGACAAGTGAAAACAGATCAGCTAGAAATAGGAGAAATAAAATAACAAAAAAGCAATTTATTTGAAATACACAACTACACACTCAAGTAATGTCTATGACACTTGTGCAGTAAGCAAAATGGAGCAGCAAAAGCAATTTCAGAGGACGTTTCAAAAGCTCGTAATTTTATAGGTTCAGAAAGAAGCAAAGCAAGATAACTAGTAGAAAGAATCTCATCAGACAAAGAACAATGACATTGGTTAACTTGAATAAAGAGATATCTCAAATATATGAAAATCATAAGTTATTCTAACCACCCAAGTCTCTTTGTCTCTATTTTTGATGATAGATTTCAAGTAGTCATTAAGAGCCTTTTGGGATTTTGGAATAACTGGAAGGATTGTCTTAGTAATATGAAACTTGTAAATCAGCTTGTTATCTTAGCATAATTTCTCCCCCATACTTTCATTATTATAAAGCACTAGGTGGATGTATTCATGGGCTTTGGGTTTCTGACTTAAAATCCTATAGCATACTACTGCAAATTGGATATTTGCATATTTGATCAATTCAAATTAACATAAACCAGCAATGCATGCCATTTTAACTCAACTAAGACCCCAAAGAGATATATGTACGTGTATGTCCATTCGAAGAAAAATGTTGTACTAATTGGAATCTTTTGCAGTTTTATTGTCATTTGAACAATACTTAGACTCAGAGAGGGATAGTGCAGCTATGCAGGAGTTCCCCAAAATGTGAGCAACATTTAAGTGGAATATGATAGAGGATTGTTTACTATGCTCAACCTAGTTTCAAACTTTATGATATATGCATAATGATTCTCCAATACACTGAACGTGCAGCCTGCTCCTGATATTGATAAATATCAAATATCAAATTTTAAAGCATAAACAACAGAAGGAAATTCTATAGATATCCTCCCAAAAAATAGATATCTCAATATTGAAGGAGCAAAAAACTTTGGATTTCTCAAATATATGAAAGTCAGAGTTATTCTGCCACCCCAAGTCTCTCTTTGTCCTCTTTTTAGGATAGATTCCAAGTAGTCATTAAGAGCCTGTAAAACATTGGACAGATGTTATTGTCCTTTCCCAGTAGGTATTTTGTTAACAAGAGTATTGTCTAAAACATGAAACTGTGTTGTTACATTTTTTTGTTACGAAATTCAATATACTTTTCGTCCTTATTACTTTTCAGATTCTTTCAGTTCCTTCTAAGCATCTTTTATAGAGCAAACATGCTAGAATGTACAGACAAAATATGAATGTCAGCTTTTCACTTACTCCGGAAATAGCACAACTATTCAACAGGATCAATCAGAATTAATGTAACTACAATTTTATGTTGGTCTTCAATACATACCAACTTTTCCTAGATAATGAATTTCTCTAAAACCTCTACATCTCAGAACGGCAAAAGATCAGCTAGTAATCCTAAGGTTGAGAAGGTTTTAGTTTTAGTTATTCATCAAAAGTGCAGCTCAGGTTCTGAGGGAGTTTTACCAGGAACACTGTCCATTTTTGCATATTCAGTTATTTTCACGGATAGAGAATCTCAATATTAAAGACATAAAAATGACATAACATTCATGAAAAGAGTTCTTGTATATAGAATGAATGCAAAAAAAAAAAAAAGGTAATGAAACCACAGTCATATTCTTGACTACATTTGTTACCTCAACAACTGTCTTTTGTGTAGATTCAACTTTTCTTTAATATCATTTCTCCCCAATAATACTCCCAACGGATACATATTACGATCACGAACTATTACAAGTGTCTCAGAAAAAGGTTTGTTATTTGTTCCAACTATTCAATTATTATAAAAGATTACTTTCAACTTTTGTCACAGTTTCAAGTGATGTAACTTCTTTGCACTTGCTTCTCCCTCGAACTGTTTTTATCTTTCTAGGACTAGATATAGACTATAGTTATAATTTGGTAAAAACTATATCAATAAAATTAAAATTATACAAATCAATAATACATGGATTCAACTCACTCGCACCACCTGTTTGTATTTGGGAGTGTTGCATAACTTGATCGGTAGGTGGACGACATGAAATATTAGTTTGCATATGCTCTTTTTGAAGAACCAATGGGGTTTTATCCATTATTTTCATTTCTTGACTAGAAGATATGGTAGAATTCGATCTTTTGCTTTTAGAAGAAGGAGTTTGCATACATTGACTAGCATAAGGGACACTCTTGTGGAAAGATTCCACCTCATTTGTACAAATCCCAAAAGAGGAGCACAAGGATCTAATTGTTTCCTCCCCTCCCTTTCCAATAGAACCCGAACCAAAGAAATCATATTAGTAAAGGATTTGACATTAAATTTCTGTTTATATATGCAAATAAAAACACAACAAATTTGAAAAAACTTACTTGTTTCAACTTTTTGAGTGTGCTTAACTTCATCGGTAAAAGATTTCATATTAAATTTCAGTTATATATGCAATTAAAACAAAATAAATTTTAAAAAAGCATTTCAAGTTTTTGAGTGCTTAACTTCTTCGAGTAGATGGAGGCAATGGAGTATTAATTTCCATAAACTCTTTTTCAAGAAGCATAGAGTTCTTATGTATCTTTCCCATTTCTTGACTAGCAGACACAGTGGGATTTTAAGCCATCTCGTCCCTTTCGTACTTTGAAGAAAGGAAATCATATTATCTACTCTTTTTAGCATATAAATTCGGTTATGCGAGATTAAAAATAGTAGATTTAAAAACATCTTACTTGTTTCAATTGTTTTAGATGTATTGCTTAACTAGATCCTCGATTGAGAAAATAAATTCTTAGTCGACATATTCTCTTTCTCAATCAAATATCTAAGCCCTCGTCCTCATCCCTTTCCTATAGCACCAGGCGCGACAAGTGCATATTTGGTAGTAGTCTTCATAGTTGATTCCACCTCATTTTCGGTCTTGATGGTTTCATATTGAACCTATAAAGAGACAAAAGTTAAAACAATAAAAGAACATGTGTAACAATGTAATAATAAAAGAAATCATGCCATCAAAATATGTAACAATGAATAAATTAATTTATAAAGAGATACTTCACCTCATCAATTCTTTTCATTTCTTTTGAAATTTCCTAAGTCTGTTTTATCATCATCATTTATTCATAATATCATATGAGTCACGAGGTTGAGTCTTTCTCCTACATGCCAACCTTTTGAAATTATCGTGCCTTAAAACACTTGAAGATGGCAGTGCGGTAAAATAAAGGCTCATTTATTTTCAAAAATCTCTCAGGATTAACACTCACTGAAAGTCATACTCATCTTTTTTAACTCCCTTTTATTTTATCATACACGTCAAACCAATTACATCGAAACAAAATCACTTTTCTACCCATGGCAAACTACAATTTAATCACATCTGTTAAAACTCCATAGTAATCAAGATTCTCACTATCTTTATCATTCTCATCAACTACAACAACATCAAAAATTTGAGTCCTTAACTTTTAATCATAATCTTCTACGTGAAATCATGCCCATTAACAATGTAACCATTACAATATGTCAAATATTGGGTAGGACCGCGTGAAAGTGAGAAGCGAGATCTTTCATGATCCGACTATTATCTCCTTTATGCAATTGTAACGACCTATCAACAAGATCATGTAAAATTTGATGTTTATGTATTTCCTAACTTTAAGACATTCAATAAATTTTGTTCATTCTACATCGGCCAAATGTTGAGGCAGTATCCACATGAGTTTGTGCAAACTCTCTACAAGAGGTAAAGTGAATCATAAATGTCATATAGAAAATAGATTACCCTAAGGAAACGAAAAAATGAGATGATATGAAACAAATTTCCACACTCAAAATATGATATGACTTTATCACAATTCTTAGTATATATGTGTGTGTGTGTGTGTGTGTGTGTGTGTGTATGTGTGTGTGTGTGTGTGTGTGTGTGTGTGCGCGGCGTATTCCAATTCATTTTGCTTCAAGCTCACATTGATTTTTAGATCCTAGAGTTTTCCAGATTGACAAAATACAAATAAACCTCCATTAGATTTTTTAAACCCCCATAATTTCATTCAAGGCGATTAGATTTTGTGTCAATCCTATGTAGATACCTTGAACATAAAGTCATACATTCATTTGCTAAGTATCCCTCTACAATAGAACCTTCTGGACATGCCCTATTACAAGTGAGAGATTTCAAAAAATATAATCATCGTTCTATAGAGGATACATCCCTGCGATAGTGAATAGGTCCCGACAAAATGCGCGGCTTCACTAGCTAAATGAATAGGCAAATACACCATCACATCAAAAAATGAAGGAGGGAAGATCTTTTCTAACTTGCAAAGTGTAATAGGAATTTGTACTTCAATATGCTTTATGTCATAAATCCTCAACTCCTTTAATCCAAGCACACTAAAAAATAAAGATAACTCAATAAGCGGTTCACACACTTCTTTGGACAACATACCACGAAGTGCAATAGGGAGTAGGTGTTGCAGAAGAACATGACAATGTGACTTTTCAACTCAGATATCTGTGATCTTCGAGGCTCAAATATTGAAATACTGAGGAAAATCCATGAGAGACCTTTAACTTCTTTAGAAAAGCCCAGAGGGCGTGTGTATCTTATGGAAGTAATGTGTAGCATGCGGTTGGAACTTCAACTTTATCCCTCTTTGGATGGGAGGCGATTTCGGCCTAATGTTCATTTCCTACAAGTCTAGCGGGTTTGAATTGTGTCCTTGGTATTTCCTTTGACATTCATGATTGTCCCCATAATATTATCAAATATATTTTTTCAATATACATAACATCCAAATTATGTCTCAACAGAGAGGCGTCAAATATGGAAGTTCAAAGAGAATACTTTTTTTGTTCCAATTATCCTTCGATTTTCATATGATATCTTCTTTCTTTTTTCTTTGGATCCTTTGTTAAGCGTAGCACTCCATATCCTGCATTTGATTAAATATCTCAATACTAGAATGCATTTTTGGTGGGATCCTTTTCTCTTTTGTACCATCAAATGACTCCTTGTCATTCCTCATTATCATTAAGAGGAAGGTAACGAGGATGACCCATAAAGCTTTGCTTCTTACTATTAGCCAATCGAATTGAAGGAAGTATCCTTATTGCAACATGGACATGTCAATTTTCCTTTATACTCCATCAGATAAATTTTCATATATTGGAAAGTTATTAATAGTCCATAACAAGGAAGCATGCAACTTAAAATTCTATTTAGTTGATGCATCAAAGATCTCAATACCAACTACTCACAACTCCTTTAGTTCCTCTATTAAAGATTCAAGATATGTATCAATTGCATCTCTGGATCATTTGGACAGAAATAAGCATTGATAAAATAAATTTCTTTTTGTTTCATACATAACCAAGGTGGTAAATTATAAATAATAAACCACGAGGCCAAATGCTATGAGGATTTTGAATTCGAAATGGCTAAAATCATCATTAACAAGTCCAAGTCAAACATTACGAGCCTCAAGTTTGCAAATAAAGGATGAAGTTCATCAAATAACTTCCATGCCATAGAATCCAGCTGGGTGCCTCATTATTCCATCTATTAACTCTTTTATCCTTATGCCATAACATTAGAGTAGTCTTTTTAAGACACATAAACAACCTAGGCTTTAAGGGAAAATAAACGTAAAATCTTTGATGCTATCTTTTTCCCTTTTTCTTATATTTCTCCATTACATCTATCAATTTTCCACATATGTGGACGCACCACAAACTTTGTAAGAATCAAGTATATCCTCTCTCAGTATAACATGCAATCATTAGTACAAGCATTAATCTTGGTATAAGAAAGTCAAATTCTTGAATTATCTTTTGCCTCATAATATGAGTTTGAAAATCGGCGCCATCGGGCAACAACTCCTCTTTTAACATTTCGATAACATATTGTAGATGAATCATTACTCCAACAACTCATACTTTTGATATGAATAAATTAAATCAAAGAAGAAAGATTTGAAGCTTTTTGAATTTTTGGTACAAGTACGCTTGAAATTCTTCAATAGGTGTAAAAAATTTTGCTTGACGATTGGTTTCCTCCTCAAGTAAATCATCACAAATCAATATGTGTAGTTCTTCCATCAAGATTAGGATAAATCTCTTAACGTTCTTGTCTCCATCTTCACTCTCATTCTTCTACTTCATCATCATTTCATCTTCGATTCCTAATAGTGGCTCACCTAAATATTCTCCATGGTGATACCAAAAGTATAATTTTGAACTATTCCATGTACTTTTAAATGTGTCTCAACTGTCTTACGAGTTCCTAAAGTTGTATTACAATATTTGACACATGGACATCGTATTTCATATTCTTCTCCTATTTTTCGAAAAGCATAATCCAAAAACTTTTGCACCCCCATTAAGTAGGTTTCATCGAGTTGATTATCAACAAGTTTCATCCATTGCTTACTAGGTGCCATAACCTTAATATAAAAAAATAGATCACGAAAAGATAAAGGATTAGAAAAGCCTAATATGCACATAACTTGTTACGATCATATGCATATAATTAGGTTGAACTCTAAAAAAAAGGTCACACTTTCTACAGGGCGTAGGTTCCTTTTTCAGTTAATGCATTACAATATACAATCAAATGGCACTAAGATATATAAAATATTATAAATTAACTTGTAATTAAGACTTAGGATGTTCTATAGATACTAACCAAGTTGGTTGTACATGTAGGGAAGCTGAACTCATCTATACTTTTACGAAAAAGGAGCAATGCAGCGGCAAGGTACAAGATGCCTTGGTGATATGCACTTTGACCAATGTTTCTCTAGTCGATATCACACACCAAGGTTGAAATATGATATGGTGTAATTATCTTTTGCTTACTAAATATCCCGGATTATTAAGTGATAACGGCCAATGTCTTTTCTGGGTGCCAAGCTAAATCATATGGCAAGGAAGGAAGAGTCTCATTGTCATGTCTTTCAATACCCCCTAGGCATGACCGGCACCCGCTAACATCACCCACAAGGGCGAACCAACTTATCCATTTCACATGCTCATTTATATAAGTGCGAGTAAATATGTAAAAGTCTAAACATATTAATCATTCTTAAATAGAATAGGGAATTAAGAATCCAAAATAAATTTATCAATTAAATTCGATCACTTTCCAGTACAAAGTGTCTAGCCTAAATCCCATAAAGGCCATGGAGCATCAATGAGGTTACATGATCTAGCGCTCGGGCATGCAAACCCCGATAAAGAAAATATAGGCTATAAAATAGATGAAATTTGAAATGACGGCCTTCACGAATCAATGCGAAGGCTAACCTAACAATAGAATCTATGGGAACGGACTCGTCGGCATCGAGTATCACGCTCCACCGTGGTATGCGCATAGACATGAAGTAGGGAGATATTGTTATACCCAGGAACTCAAGGATCGGACAGGGAGCCAAATAGGAAGAAACTCACGGAAAATGTTGCGAGATGTGCGGGACGAGTCGTTGGATGACTCG
This sequence comes from Datura stramonium, assembly GCA_018107945.1. Classification (NCBI taxonomy): domain Eukaryota; kingdom Viridiplantae; phylum Streptophyta; class Magnoliopsida; order Solanales; family Solanaceae; genus Datura; species Datura stramonium. The sequence continues at coordinate 67,615 of JACEIK010003846.1, forward strand.
TCGGGTAGCCAACGAGTCGTTAAGTGAATCGTGGGAAGGCACTGTGTTGGTGAAGGAACTCGAGATCCCCATGGGTTACGTAGCGACTGCGTGGTCACCGCAGTCGTCATGGCTTGATAGTAGGAGGTCCTGAGAAGAATTTTGAGGTGATCCGGTGTACTTAACTAAAGAGTGACGTGAGTCGTCAATCACTTGGGGACGAGTCGTCATGTCCTCCGTTAAGAGCCAAGGGGAAAATTTCAGTGGACTTGACGAAAGGACCCAACGACTCATTTCACGAGGAAGCAGTCGTCATGTCGTCCATTAGGGTCGCTGACGGTTATTTCTAGCAATTAGTAAGGGCCTTCTCACTAATTTCTACACTCCTAAGACCTAAACTACGTCATTTTTAGGTGGAGACGGGGGTATTTTAAAGGGAAATCAGCCATGATAAACCCCATTTGATGCTTGTAAGTGTATAGAGGAAGGAAAGAAATTCAATTGTCTTCTTCGGAGTTCTTCAAGACTCTACCTAGGGTTCTCAAGGGAGTTAGGGGGTCTAGAAATTTCGGGTATGTGGGGTTTGAATGGGTAGTTTAGTCCCTATTCATGCCTATTTCTTCCCATTTCCTATGTTTAATTTGCTAAATTCTTATGGGTCTTAACCCCATTTTCATGATTTCTCAAAAAACACATGAGCTTGTGGTATTATGTTTCAATTGTGGGTTTTGAAGTGTTTGGGATGATTTTACTTGTACATATTTTATATTCCATGATTTGAGACTCTAAAATTATGGATGCCCAATTATGAAGGATTTTTAGTAAAAATTTATGTTCATGATGATCCCACTTAAAGTGATATGAATTTTTTGAATTTAAAGCATGTCTTGAGTTTTCTATTTCTCATGTTACCTTGATCATGTTTTCTATAATTTAAGAATTTCAAGCATGATTAAAATTTGAGGCAATGCCCATATGTTGTGTACGATTTATGAACTATGACTTTGGCCGACTCTCGGACCCAAATTCCATGGCTAGCGTTATGAATTCTTAAGGATGATGTGATTTTCATGATTAAACTAGTGGTGCGTGTTATGTATGAATTCCTATGAGCACGTTGCATGTTTTGAGAGTAGCACTTAACAGGAGTATGTTCGGGGCCTAGGTTAAGCCCCGAATCTCAAAACTACATGCCACCGTAGGTTATGTTGGGACATCCTCGGTATTTGTCCCCTATGCCCTCACAGGCCTTCATGAGTGATATGCGCCTTTCATGGTTCATATCCTTGGCAAGATATGGGCGACCTCCAGGCTAGGTTTACGGGTCGGGCTCCGTGTGTGCTCATCGGGTATGTCGGTTATAGAAATCTCCCATTGTTCCTGCATGGTCGATGCATGCACGATTTTGTTCTTTTTGGCTCGAAGTTATGTTTTATGAATTATTTTCCCTCATGTTATAACTATGATAGGCTTAGAAAATGTACTGAAAAATCTTTTAGCTTTCATATACTTATGATTTTGGTTTTTATGATCCTTGATGCCCCCACTCCTATAACTATTATGTTTTAAGCATTGTTTTGCATACCTTACATACTCGGTACCTTTCAAATGCCGGCCCACATATTTTTAGGATCCAGGTTCACGGGTTCAACATCATTTCTTAGCTTGCGCTCAACTCTGCCCTCAACCTTCGGTGGTGAGTCCTCATGATTCGAGGCTTCTTGTTTGAGAAATTTAATTACCCTTTTGTTTCCAGAAATGTTTGGGGTTAGTTGGGGTCTTTTTCCTTCAACAAAATCTATTGATTAGAGGCTTTGGACCTATAGTATTCGGCCGTTTATGTTTGGATCTTGTATGGTTGTTTCTTACACCTCTTCTTAAAATTTTCAGCTAGTGCATGATTATTAAGTTAAGTTTTACTAGCCTTTATGAATGAATTAGTTATATGCGGGTTGACTTGGGTATTTCGGGGCTCGTGGTCTGAGTAATGCAAGCTGGGTGTACTCTCGAGGTCATGACAAACTTGGTAGCAGAGCAATAGGTTCGAGATGTGTCCTGAGAATTACGGAAGGCGCGTTAGGTAGAGTCTTTTCATGGGTGTGAGCGCGCCACACTTATGATGAAGATGCTACTAAACATTGTAGAAATATCTCCTTCTTTCATGATCTATGTAGTGCGGTGAAAACCTCTCTGTCCTTCTAATTTGATGCTGTTCGCGATTGCGAGAAAAATTATGGCTCCCATAAGGATATTAATGGAAGGAGGAGCAGGAAATGATGAAGGCCACGGGGTGGCCATGAAAATGGGCATCAGCAAGCCCCACTGTTCGGGAGCGGGCACCGAGCCCATTTGCCCATGCGCGTTTCGGCGGCGATTCAAATGTTAGCGCGGAGCCTTAGACTCGAGTCAACCGGCCCGGTGTTGCGTCAGTTCCTAGAACGGCAATGCGGCCGGATCGAAGACTTTTAGGATGAACCCTCCGTTCTCGAGGGCAAGGTGGACGAGGATCCACACGCGTTTATCGAATGGATTTTGAAGGTCACTCAGGTCATGGGAGTTACAAGTGAGGAATGTGTTGATTTGGCCTCTTATCGGGCGAGGAGGTCGCGTATATTTGGCTCAAGCAATGGAGGGACAGTAGAACGCGGGGAGTAGGCCACTATCGGTTGAATGAATTCCACATGGCCCCTTTCTCGATAGGTTTTTCCCTAGGGAGATGAGGAATTGAAAGCAACAAGTTTGTTAACCTCAAGAAGGAAGATGACGGTGCTAGAATATTCACTTGAGTTCACTCGCTGTCAAAAGTATGCCCGAGTTAGTAATGGAGCGAGAGGGCGCGGTGAGCGATTCGTGTGAGGAGTACGTAGTGTGCGGATAAGGATTGCGGGGAAACGGCCATGCTTCGTACGGGATATGGACACTCACGTATAGTCCTACATGCCCAGCAGAGATGGAACTGACATATGAGGCGGAGGTCAAGAGGAGCCGGGAGGCGTAGCCACGAGGTTCTCCACGTCAAGTGGAGGTGGGCCTCACCAACGAGTCCGGCACAAGCCCATTACACCATCACCATCTTCAGCAGTACTCGTCCCCAGGCCACCGACAGGTCGAGAGGAGGAGTTTGCGAGGTTTGAGGAGTCAAATAGCATGCGCACAGAAGCGCATGTTCCCATATTGTGCTAATTGTGGCAAGAATCACCCCGGGGAGATGTTTGAGGTGGGCTCGGGCAGCTTGTTTTGGGTATGGAAAACCAGCGCCTGAGACTTCCGAGAGTTGCCCGCGGCTAGGTTAGGGGGTGGTAGAGCCCACACTTCAGCAACCCGGTTCGGCCGGTTCCGGTGGCACGTCAAACTCATTAGGGTGCCCGGCGGACCGAGATGGCGGCCAACGCGAAACCAATTTTATGCACTTAGCTCTCGACGAAGGCGGGAGGCTTCTCCCCCCGTGTAGTTACGCGAATGTTGCGAGTCTTTCATATTGATGCTTATGCTTTGTTAGATCGGGAGACACTCTATCTTTTGTGCCACCTTACATTGCTAGTCACTTCAAAGTCGGTCCACGAAATCTTGTCAGAGCCATTTCTGTGTCTACCTCGGTTGGTGACTGTCGTGGCAAGGCGGGTATATAGAGGTTTCCTATTACACTCTTGCATAAGGTTACCTTATCGTGGACTTAGTAGAATTGGTTATGAGCAATTTTGACATTATTTTGGGTATGGATTGGTTGTTTGCATGTTATGCTTCTTTTATTGTAAAGTTGGCTGATGGTTAATTTCCAGATTAACCAGTGTTAGAATGGAGGGTGGTTAGTGGTACTTTGTAGGTCACTTTATCTCCTACCCAAGGCCAGATGATTGCTAAGGGGTTGTATTTACCATTTGGTTAGGGTTAAGGATACCACATCCTAGAATCCGACCATTCAGTCGATCCCGTGGTATGTGAGTATCGGTATTTCCAGATGACCTACGAATGTTCCTCCCGAGAGGAGATTGATTTTGAAATTGATCTCTTGCCGTACGCGGCCATTATCAATTCCTCCCCATACACGATGGCCCAGCCAAGCTAAAGAGTTAAAGGAATAGTTGTAGGATTTGCTAGATAAGGGTTTCATCAGTGAGAAAATCTCCATAGGGTGCCCAGAGTGTTGTTTGTCACAGAAGAAAGATGGTTCCCTTCGGATGTGTATTGACTATAGACAATTGAACAAGGTCACCATCAAGAATAGATACCCTTTACCTAGGATCAATGACCTATTGATCAACTTCGGGGGTGCCAAATATTTCTCTAAGATAGATCTCGAGTCGGGTATCACCAACTTAGGGTTCGGGAGAACGACATCCCAAAAAGCGCTTTTTTAGGACTGGTATGGCCATTTGAATTCGTTGTTATGTATTTGGACTAACCAATGCCACTGCAACTTTTATGGGCCTAATGAACGAGGGTATTCAAAGCATATTTGGATATGTTCGTGATCGGTTCATCGATGACATATTAATATACTCCGGAGCGGGGAGGAACATATCGCACACCTGAGGGTAGCACTCCGAGGCCCTCGGGGACAACCCGGTTATATGCCAAGTTCGGCAAATGCAAATTGGTTGAAATAAGTTGCATTCACCAGGACATGTGAGTGTCGCGAAGGTATAAAAGGGTGGACTCCCGAGAAGAAAATAGAGGAAGTAAAGAGCGCGAGACCGGTAAGCCCTTCGGAGATTAGAAGCTTTTTGGGCTTAGCAGGTTACTATCGAGAGGTTTGTGGGCTTCTCATCCATTGCGGCCCCAGCAACTAGATTGACTCGAAAAAGGTGAAGTTCCAATGGTACGATGCTTCTGAGAGCTTCCGGGGTGAAACGGACTCACTTCGGCACCAATGTTGACTTTAAAGGGAAGGTACTGATGGCTTCATCGTATATTGTGATGCTTCGAGGTCGGGCCCAGGATGGCTGCATTGATCGCTTACGGGAAGGTCGTAGCATATGCTTCCGGGCATTTGAAAAAGCTCACGAGAATAATTACCCAACCCACGATCTCGAGTTGGCCGCAATGGTATTTGCCTTGATGAATTGGAGGCACTACCTTTATGGAATTCATGTAGATGTATTCACATACCAAAAGATCGCCTGATATGTGTACACACAGAGCTGAATCTTCGGCAATGGGTGGTGTGAGCTACTTAAGGACTACGACATGAGTGTCCTTTATCACCCAGGAAAGGCCAACGTGGTAGCGGAACGCTCTTAATATACTTTCTATGGAAAGTGTCGCATGTGAGTAGACAAGGAGCTGGTAAAGGAGGTACATCGACTTGCACGGTTGGGAGTTAGGCTGAATTGGTTCGGCCAGATGGTGGGGTGGTAGTTTAGAACGAATTGAGTCATATGCGAGTAGCGAAGGTGAAGGATAAATAAGATGAAGATCAACATTGGTAAGGTTGAAAGAAGTTGTTCCAAAAGTCGGAAAGTAGAAGTCTTCTCCAAAGGGAGATGGTGTGCTTCAGTACTAAGTGCGCTTATGTGTTAGAATGTGGGAAATTTGAGTCGGAATGTTGGATGAGGCTCGTGGATCAGTATTCTATCCATCCGGGTGCCACAAAAATGTATCATAGCTTGCGGGAAATCTCTTGGTGGAATGGCATGAAGAGGGATATTGCGGAATTTGTAGCCAAGTGCCCGAATTGCCAACAAGTGAAAATCGAGCATTAGAGGCAGGGGTATACTTCAATATATCATCATTCCTACTTGGAAGTGGGGAAGAGATCAACATGGACTTTGTAATCGGTTTTACCCACATACATGTAGGCGAGTATGATTCCATTTGAGTTTGTGGTGTACGAGTTGACCAAGGCTGCTCATTTCCTACCGGTCAAAACCACTTAGGTCGGTAGAAGATTATGCAAAGTTGTACATACGGGATTGTTTAGGTTGCATGGAGTGCCCTTATCCATTATCGAGATAGAGGTACTTAGTTCACCTCCCAATTTTGGTGGTGCATTTCGAAGGGACTTGGCACCCCGGGTCAAGCTTAGCACGACACTTCACCATGGCTTGATGGTCAGCGAGTGGACTATCCAGGACTCTTGAGGACATGTTGAGGAAGCTTGTACTATGGACTTCAAGGAGTGGTGGGACGAGCATTTGTCTCTTGATGAGTTAAACACAACAACAACTATCACTCCTGACATACAAATGGCCCGTTCGAGGCTCTTTATGGGCGATGGTGTAGATCGGCCATTGGGTGGTTTGAGATCGGCGGAGCCGTTAGTATGTCAGATTCAATCCATGAGGCCATTGAAAGTTCGGTTGATGATAAAGGGAAAGTGAAAATGGCATAAAGTCTCCAAAAGTCTTATGGATATAAGGAGGAAAGAGCTTGAGTTCTAGATCGATGATTGGGTATTTCTGAAGGTATCACCCATGAAGGGAGTAACGAGATTCGGAAAGAAAGGGAAAGTCAATCCCCGCTATATTGGCTATATAGGATCATGAGGCGAGTGGGTAAACTGGCCTATGAGTTGATTACCCTCGAAGTTCGCTTGATTCATCATATTTCATGTATCATTCTTGAAAAGTGTAGAATGTAGCCTTAGTGGTCTAGGTGGAAAGAGTTGGTGTGAAGGATAGTCTCAACTATGAAATTCCTGTGAAATCTTGGGAGTCGTCGGGTTCGGAGGCGAGCAGTAGCCTCGATAAAGGTGTTATGGAGGAATCAACATGTCGAGGAAGCCACGTGGGGCCGAAGTGGATATGATGGCTAAATACCCCATTTGTTCCCTACGGCTCGGCTTCGGTTGGTATCAATTTTCTCGAAACCTCTATTCGGTTTTCATGTTTTGTTAAATGCGTGCAAGTTTGTTTTATGATGTGATATATGTATGCTGATGTATGAATTCAGTTATCTATGTAATTCTTCTTGAGACAGTTTGTTGCTAGCTTTCGGCATAAATGATCGGTAATTGCATATGGTGATAGTTTGATTGAGTTTTCTGCATGTTTCTAACATTCGAGGATGAATATTCCCAAGGGGGAGATATTGTTATACCTCGAGAACTCAAGGATCAGACCCGGAGCCAAACGGGGCAAAATATGAAAATGTTGCGGCGATGCGGGACGGGTCATTGGAAGAGACTGGTTAGGGAGCCCCACGAGTCGTCATGTCCAATGTGAGGAGTCCTAGAGAAGAATTTTGAGGTGATCCAGAGTGTACTTAATGAAAGGCTGGTAACGAGAGTCGTGTCACTTAGGGGGCCAGTCGTCATGTCCTCAGATTAAGAGCCAAGGGAAAATTTCAGTGGACTTGGCAGAAGGACCCAGCGACTCATTCCACAGGCAGTCAGTAGAGTGAATCCATAGTGCGCGACGGTTATTTCCTGCCCAATTAGTAAGGGCACCTCATAATCTACCACACTCCTAAGACTAAACTACGTCATTTGGAAATTCGGGACGAGGGTATTTTAAGGGAAATCAGCCATGATAAACCCCATTTGATGCTTGTAAGTGTATAGAGGAAGGAGGAAAGGAAATTCAAGTGTCTTCTTGAGTTCTTCAAGACTCTACCTAGGGTTCTCAAGGGAGTTAGGGGTCTCGAAATTTCCGGAGTATGTGGGGTTTGAATGGGTAGTTTAGTCCTATTCATGCCTATTTCTTCCATTCCTATCTTTTAGTTGCTAAATTCTTCATGATTAACCCCATTTTACATGATTTCTCAAAATGATTTCTCAAAAGTTTACATGAGCTTGTGGTATTATGTTTCAATTGTGGGTTTTGAAGTGTTTGGGATGATTTTACTTGTACATATTTTATATTCCATAATTAGAGACTCTAAAATTATGGATGCCCAATTATGAAGGATTTTTAGTAAAAATTTATTTTCATGATGATCCCGCAAGCGTGATATGAATTTTTGAATTTAAAGCATGTCTTCGAGTTTTCTATTTCTCATGTTACCATGATCATGTTTCCTATAACTTTAAGCATTTCAAGCATGATTAAAATTTGGGGCAATTCCCATATGTTGTTTACGATTTATGAACTATGACTTTGGCCGACTCTCGGACCCAAATTCCATGGCTAGCGTTATGAATTCTTAAGGATGATGTGATTTTCACGATTAAACTAGTGGTGCATGTTATGTATGAATTCCTATGAGCACGTTGCATGTTTTGGGAGTAGTACTTAACACCGAGTAGGTTTGGGGCCTAGGTTACGCCCCGAATCTCAAAACTACGTGCCACCGTAGGTTATGTTTGGACCTCCTCAGTGACTGTCCCCTATGCCCTATGGGGCCTTCATGAGTGATATCACGCCTTTCATGGTTCATATCCTTGGCAAGATATGGACGACCTCCCGACTAGGTTTACAGGTCGGGCTCCATGTATATGCTCATGTGGAGTATGTCGGTTATAGAAATCTCCCATTGTTCCTCATGGTTGATGCATGCATGATTTTGTTCTTTTGGCTCAAGTTATGTTTTATGAATTATATTCCCTCATGTTATAACTATGACAGGTTTACAAATGTACTCGAAAAATCTTGAGCCTTACGATATACGTATGATTTTGGTTTTTATGATCATGATGTCTCCACTCCTATAACTATTATGTTTTAAGCATTTTTGCATGCCTTACATACTCAGTACCTTCCAAGTACTAACCCACATATTTTCAGGATCCGGTTCACAGGTTCAGCATCATTCTTAGCTTGCGCTCAGCTCTGCCCTCAGCCTTCGGTGGTGAGTCCTCATGATTCAAGAGCTTCTTGTTCGAACTTTCATTACCCTTTTATTCAAGAATGTTGGGGTTACTTGGGGTCTTGTCCCTTCAACTTGTCTATTATGATTAGAGGCTTTCAGACCTATGTATAGTATTCAACCGTTTATGTTTGGATCTTGTATGGTTGTTTCTTGCACCTCTTATTAAATTTTTCAGCTTTTGTATGATTATTAAGTTATGTTTTTTTCCTTTATGAATGAATTAGTTATATGCTCATGCCATGCGTTGACTTGGAGTCTTTCGGGGGCCTGGTCCCGTGTCTATGGCCCGGATGTACTCTCGGGTCGTGACATGAGCTATATATAAATATAACTCAGTAAGATCCCTGACTTGCCACTTTAAATACCTCCGGAACAAGTGTTAAAATATATATACACACACACACACACATATCATCACAAGCACATGAATTATATCAAATATAACCTTCAACAAGATTCACACATTTAACTATTAGGAATACTATATATTTCAACACAAGTTATACTAAGGGCTTGTCATGAATGACATCTACGCGAATTACTCCACACCACGATTCCACAACAGCATACACAATGCTCAGTATTGTCAAGAGGCATACACAATGCCTAATACTGTCAAGAAGCATACACAATGCCCAGTGATATCTAGGAACATACCTAATGCCCCAACCTCATGGCTCACAATCATATCACTCCATGAATTAATTTTAATAAAGAGAGTTTTGATGTGCTTAAATATAAGATATACACGGCTGGCCTCGAAGACCATCGATTCTACACAGCACACGCTCGTCCCAACACATGGACCAGGCAAACAAAACATATTTGTAAAACAGATTTAAAAGAAAACATTCAAAGCTTAAAGTCTCACTTACCTCAAATTCACAACTCAAGCACACTTTTCAATAACTCAGAACTATGCTCTTGGGTCTCTGAATCACCTCAAACTACACAAAATGGGTTTAGAATGGTCAAAAATACTTCAGTAGAAGTTTCCTTAATTTTTAACGAAAGTCAAATTCATGGTCAAAGGTTTGACCAAAAAAGTCAACTCTGGTCTATGGGGCAGAATTCCCGAACTATGACCACCAACAGATTCTCCTCGAAGAGAGGATTTCAGAACATTAATCAAAATCAAATTTTGATAATGTTTGCTCTTTCAAATTGATGATTTTGATTGAAGAATCCTAGGGCTAAACTTTCTCAATTATTCAAAATTTTCCTATGTTTCTACCATGAAAACTTCCTTATAACTGTGTAATAAACTCAAGCAAAAGATTAGGATCATTACCTTGATGATTTGGGATGAAAATCCCTATTTTTTTCTCTTCTCTTTTCCTCTCTTTTTCTCCCTTTCTTCTCTTTTCTTCTACTACGTTTTCTTTTCTTCTCTTCTTTTATTTTCCATGTTCTGCTTCCAGTTTCCAACCAGACCAACCCTTTTATTTCTTTTTTTCACTTATCGCTTCTTTTTTTGTGACCCTTACTCCCTTTATGTATTTATTAGGCTTAAATTACAAAATTACCCTTAATGAAAATTTAGGTTATTACATTCTCCTCTTCATAAAATAATATTCGTCCTCGAGCGCTTCTAGAATCTTACCTGCAGTGTCAAATAGATGAGGATACCTATCTCGCATGTCCGCCTCAGACTCCCAAATAGCATCCTCGGTTGGATGATTTCGCCACAACACTCTAACTGAAGAAACCTTCTTCGACTTCAATTGTCTCACTTGTCTATCAAGAATAGATATCGGACCCTCCTCATAAGTCAAATTCTGATCAAACTCCACATCCTTTAGCAAGATCTTATGAATATCATTATAAACATATCGTCTAAGCATGGACGCATGAAACACTAGATGAACAGCGGACAATCTCGGAGGTAAAGCAAGTCTATATGCCACAAACCCAATCCGATCCAAAATCTTATAAGGGCCAATGTATCTAGGACTTAACTTACCGTACGGAAAAATCTCATAACTCCTTTCATAGGGGAAACTTTTAGAAAGACTTTCTCACCTTTCATGAACTCCATATCACGGACTTTGTTATCTGCATAAGACTTTTGTCTACTTTGTGTTGTCTTAAGTCATTCCCGTATCAATGCAACTATCTCCAAAGCTTGTTGAACTAAATCTGGACCTAATAATTGTTCTTCGCCAGGTTCAAACCATCCAACTGGTGAACGACACTTGCGACCATATAGAGCCTCAAACGGTGCCATCTGTATACTCGATTAGTAGCTATTATTATAAGAAAACTCTGCCAAAGGAAACTGATCATCCCAATGGCCACCAAAATCAACCGCACAATCTCTAAGCATGTCCCCTAATATCTGAATAACCCGTTCAGACCGTCCATCAGTTTGCGGATGAAAAGTTGTACTCAACTCGACTTGAAAACCCAATGATTTCTGAAAAGACTTCCAAAACTTAGCAATGAATTGTTCACCTCGATCATATATTATTGAAATAGGAACACCATGAAGTCAAACTATCTCACGAAGGTAAATATCTGCTAACTTCTTTGAGGTATGAGTAACCCGAAATGGTATGAAATGTGCCGACTTTGTGAGTCTGTCCACAATCACCCAAACTAAGTTGTGTTTCTTGAAAGTACTTGGCAACCCAACAACAAACCCATAGTAATCCTCTCCCACTTCCACTCTGGGATAATCAAGTTTTGCATTACTCCCCCAGGTTTTTGATGTTCATACTTGACTTGTTGACAATTTAAGAAACTAGTCACATGCTTCAATATATCAGCCTTCATACACTTCCACTAGTACAATCCACGCAAGTCTTGATACATTTTTGTAGCACCTGGGTGAATAGAGTATCGCGAGCTATGAGCCTCTTCAAGAATCAGCTGCTTCACATCACTCACAATTGGAATACACAATCTACCATGTCGACGAAGCATGCCCTCACCATCAATAGAGAATGACTTAACACCCCCATTCTGCACTCAATCTCATAGTCTGACGAGGTAAGGATCTTCATATTGGTGAGTCTTGACTTGTCAAAATAAGGATGATTGCACCACCATACCTGCTAGTATCTTGCCCGGCATTGTGTGATCAATTCGAACTCCTTGATTGGCTAATGCCTGAATATCCATAACCATTGATCAATTTTCAACAGTGAACCGAGCCAAACTACCCATATACTTTCTATTCAAGGCATCCGCCACCACATTTGCCTTCCCAGGGTGATACAAAATGGTAAGATCATAATCTTTAAGTAACTCTAACCACCCTCGTTGTCTCAGATTTAGATCTTTTTTCTTGAATATGTATTGTAGACTCTTATGATCCGTATAAATTTCACATGGCTCACCATAAAGATAGTGACGCCAGATCTTTAGTGCAAATACGACTACGACTAATTCCAGGTCGTGAGTTCGGATAATTCTTCTCATGAATATTTAGTTGTCGAGATGCATATGCCACCACTTTACCATTTTTCATTAAGACACAACCCAATCCGACTCGATACGCATCACAATAAATAGTGAAACTACCCTCCAATGTAGGTAACGTCAAAATTGGAGTTGTAGTTAATGCGGTTTTTAATTTCTGAAAACCTTCTTCACATCCATCAGACCATTGGAATACTACACCTTTCTGATTTAAACGTGTCAATGGAGTAGCTATCTTTGAGAAGGCCTCCACAAACCTTCTATAATATCCAACTAGTCCTAAGAAGTTGCGTATCTCTGTAGGAGTACTGAGTCTAGGCCAATCTCAAACTAAATCAATCTTCCTTGGATCAATTTGGATTCCATCCTGTGATACTATGTGTCCCAAAAAGGAAACTGTGCCCAACCAGAACTCACATTTCGAGAACTTGGCATAAAGCTTTCGTTCTCTAAGTGTTTGTAGCACAACTCTCAGGTGTTGTTCATATTCTGCCTCACTCTGAGAGTAGACTAGAATGTCATTAATGAACACAATCACAAAATGGTCTAAGTATGGCTTGAATACTCTATTCATGAGGTCCATAAATGCTGCAAGTGCATTAGTCAACCAGGTCTAATAATAATTTAAACACTCGCCCACATACTTCACGATATCACGCCTCATTATGCCCCACCAATAGTGTTGTCTTAAGTCATGATACATCTTGGTAGCACCAAGATGAGTAGAATACCTCGAATTATGAGCCTATGACAGTATGGTATTAATCAAATCATTAACTTGGGTAACATATATACGCCCCTTAATTCTCAAGACACCTTCGTCATCGATCACTTCCTCCTTGGCCTTTTCTCGCAGAACTTATCTTAAATCTTGCTCAGTTTGGCGTCTTCGAATTGTCTAGCCTTGATCTGATCAAGAAACAAAGACCTTGCCTCTAAATTGGCTAATACGCCACCCGATTCTGACACTGTAAGTCTCACAAAACTATTAGCCAACGCTTGAACTTTCCTTGCCAGCGAACACTTGGTAGCCACTAAACAAGCCAAGCTACTCATACTCTCTGACTTTCTACTCAATGCATCCACCACCATCATATTGGCTTTATCCGAATGATATTAGATTATGACATCATAGTCCTTGAACAGCTCCATCCATCTTTGTTGCCTTAGGTTAAGGTCCCTCTGGTGAATACATGTTGCAAATTGCGATCGTCAATGAATAGTTCACAACAGATACCATAAAGATAGTGTCTCTAAATTTTTAAAGCAAACACCAATGCTGTCAATTGCAAGTCATGCGTAGGGTAGTTATTTTCATGCACCTTCAACTGCCTGAAAGCATATGCAATGACCTATTTATCTTGCATAAAAAAAGAACCCAAACCAAATCGTGAGGCATCATAATAAACTACAATATCCTTACCCTCCACTGCAATGCTAGGATAGGGCTGTCAACAAGGTCTTAAGCTTTTGAAAGCTCTCCTCACATTCATCAGACTATTGTAACGGTACATCTTTCTAAGTCAAATGGGTCAACAGAGATGCAATAGCAGTGAAATCCTTCATAGACCGACGGTAGTAACTAGTTAACCAGATAAAAATATGAATTTCTATCGCCGATGTAGGCCTAACCGTATCCTAATTTCCTTCATTTTCTGCGGATCAATCATAATCCCTTCCTTTGAGATCACATGTCCCAAAAAGGATACAGATGCCAGCCAAAACTCACACTAAGAAAATTTTTCATATAACTGTTTCCCCCTTCAACAACCCCAAGATAATTCTTAGATGATTCTCATGTTCCTCTTTATTCTTTGAGTATACCAGAATGTCATCGAAGAAGATAATTACAAATGAATCAGGTACAACTAAAATATCCCATTCATCAGACTCATAAAAGCAGTTGGAGCATTAATAAGCCCAAACGACATGACTAAAAACTCATAATGCCATACCCGTCTGAAAGGCTATTTTTGAAATGTCGTCAAATGAATCTTTAGCTAGTGATAGCCCTATCTCAAGTCAATTTTAGAGAACACTGAAGCACCCTGAAGTTGATCAAATAAGTCATCTATCTAGGGAAGGGGATATTTATTTTGGATACTTACCTTGTTCAACTGACAAGTCAATGTACATTTGAGTACTCTCGTTCTTCTTCTTATCAAACAATACAGGACCACCCCACTGGGAGACATTCGGACGAATAAACCATTTCTAAGCAAATTTTGCAACTGTTCTTTCAGCTCCCTCAACTCAATTGGTGCCATCCAATATGATGGAATGGAAATATGCCTGGTTCTTGTCTCTAAATATATGCAGAAGTCAATATCATGGTTTAGTGGCATGCCAGATAAATCTATAGAAAATACCTTTAGAAACTCACGTACAACTGGAACAGACTCTGTAGGTGGGACCTCCATATTGACCTCTCGCATATGTGCTAAATACGTTGAACATCCCTTCTCCACTAGCTTTCTGGCACGAATGAATGATATAATATTCTTAAGAATAGGGCTATAATCGTCCTTCCACTCAATTCTAGACATCCCAGGCATCCTATAGTGACTTTCTAGACATAACAGTCTAGAATAGCATGGTAAGGAGACAACCAACTCATTTTAAGGATAACATCAAAATCCACCATATCTAAGATCACTAAATCTACTCGAATTTTATACCCTATGAATTTCACCTAACATGCACGATAGAATCTATCAACAATTACTAAATCACCAATGGGAATAGAGACATGAATAAGAGTTTCAAGTACCTCATATACCAAGCTCAAGCCCATAGAAAAATAAACAGACACATATGAAAAAGTATAATCAAGATCAAATAATGTAGTAGCCATATGGTCGCAGACAAAGATGGTACCTGTGATAACAACCTCTGTAGCCTCTACCTCGGGTCTGCCCCAAAAAGCATAGAAATGAGCTTGACAGCCTGCCTTTGACCCGCTCCTACCAGGCTGTGTACTACCTCTACTAGTCTGATCACCACCTCCGCTAGTATAACCACCCTTTCTACTAAGTTGGGCCCCACCTCTACCCATTGAGTGGTGGCCCTAGTCAAACTGAGGGCGATCTTTGCTGAAAGCACTGCCTCTCCTACTTGTTATAGTCGGGGCTCGGGGAGTCTAATGTAGAATAATCTGCCCATTTTGTCCGAACCTGGGACACCACCTCCAAATGTGACCATCTTCACACTTGTGATAAACCTTATCAATAACAGGCCTCTGAGTTGGGACTAAAAAGATAAGACGAACTCCAAAATCTTAATGAGCTAGTGGTGCACTCTCCGTATGACTTGAAGTGTACTGACTGGCCTCCAGTGGACTCCCAGCTGAGACCTGCATAGCTGACTGAATGGGGCATCTAGAGTACCCCTGAGGAACCAGGCAATATCTAAAGACGGTGAAATCAGCTTATTGAAAAGATGGGGCAATATTCACTTTGCTATCCAAACCCTTAATTAACTTGAAAAAATCTCCACAACAGTTGAATTAAATTTAGAGAAGGGGTGATAATTCCATGGACTATTTTGCAAGAACTTGAAGAACACTTCAAGAATTCTAGAAAGGAAAATGGGGCCACATATTTGTAAAGCGATATTAGGGGTCGTTTTTCTTATTTCGACACAGGGAGAAGTGATATACCATACACTTTTATGATGAATTATACACTTTAATTACCTTAAAAATTGAAAAAGAGAAGAGGCCTTCAAAAATTCTAAAAAGGATTTGGTGGCGGCACTTTGAGAGAGAGAGAGAGGGGAGAGGAATTGTGAGCTAGAAAACTCTGAATTTGTCCAAGTAAAATGAAGAGGAATGAAGAAAATATGACCCTTGCAAAGTGGAGCTTTGCCGCCTCTCCTCTCTTAGTTTCTGAATACATGAATTATTTTATTTTATTTATAATTCATCCCTCGATGGATTTTTTTTTTTTTTTCTTTTTTGTCTGCTGATGGGAAGATTATGACAATATGGGATCAAGGGCTGATTACTGATCATGATATCCTTTTTGTATTGTGTTGATGACACTAAAATGGTGTTCAAGATTAAAGATTAGGCGAACTCAAAATTTAAAGATGAGGAGTGCATTATTATTTTTAATATAGTCTGTTAAAATTAAAAAATTGCAATAAATTATGAGAAAATTATAAACGTTAAAATGATTGAATGTCATTAATTTAGTACTAATATAAGAAAAGTAAATCAATCATTCATACTTGACATCAACGTTCTTTCATATTCTAAAAACGATCAATGATAATATCGTTGCTTATATTTACAAATATATCCTTTTCGATATAACAAACTAAACAATCGTTTCAAAATTCATCACCAATATTATTAAAAAAATAATTCTTATATCTCAAAAATAAGTTAATTTTATGTGTCAGTTTGTGAAATAATGCTAACAGACAATTTGAAATCCTTGCATTTAATTCGTTTGCCTACATTTGATTAGCCTTAATGGCTTATCCTTCTTTATAACCTTTTCATTACCAATTCAATTCATTATAAATTTCTCTGTAGTGGTTACATTTTCAATTATTAAACAGTGTTAATGGCTTTTAATATTCTTCAATATTCGAACGTTTAGTTTCTAATGAGAAGACTATTATCCATTTTGTTTCCTATATAATCTTTCCTGATTCACTTTCATTATAGAGGAGTATGAAAGAAAAATCCTTCCTCCTATATTATATTGTGTTGGATTTTATATTAGTTAATCTTGTTTCTGTGCTCCTAGTTTTATACTAGAAGAACTTGTTGAATTTTTGGGGATACACTTATAGAAGGACAGTGTTTTTGACACGCCTCAAGTTATGAGAATTTTCTGTAGGTTTTTATGCTCAAGTATTTTCTAGAAGATTTCCAACAAATATTGTTACACAACTTATTCTTGATATGTTTCATGGATGAGAATACTTTTTCTACAGTTGCAGTAACAACATGTAAAATCAACGTCAATTCCACAAGTAAGTACACAACAGAAAAAGTTTCCACAAGATTTATATTAACCAACACTTCTGCCAAATCACCAATTCTTTTCAAATTAGAGAATGTAAGATCACCACGTCGCACGTGAAATTTACGCAATATGAAATCACACCCTAAAATAGAAGAAACACTTATCAATTTGCAAGCAAAAAGATAACTTTGAAATGTTTAGCTCAATGAAATTGAAAATATTATAATCTTACCTTGTAAATATGCAAATCCTACAAATTCGTTTAAAAAAAAACATAAGTTAAAATTATGTTCTTCATTCATAAAAAGTTGAGATCAAATTACTAAACTTCAGTTCTTGAATAGACATCAATACTCAATAATTACTTTGTCAATCCCTATTATTTATTAAAATAAATTATAATAATTAAAGTTATATTTTTTTTTCAATCCTCAATTCCATGTTTATTTAATATCAATAAATATNTCGATATTGGGAATTGAGATACACATTGTATATTATATATAATAGATTATAGATAAAGAAAGTAAGCAATAAATATAGATGAAACAGAAATCATGAAATACAAAAAAAAAATTGAATAAGAAAAGTTTATATTAGTTAATTAAAAAAAAAGTGAGAATTGAGTCTGAGTACCGTAAAAAAGATGGAAATTTTAGATTGAACTTTGAAAATTTGGGAATTTTTTTGTTCTGTACATGGAATAGCCGAATGGAAGATAAAGAATTGAAACTTTTTTATTTTAGAGTTTGTTTTCTAATTAAATGAAAAGGGAGTGAGGCCAGATGAGGTGACCCAAATTTTTATATTAAAGTTTATTATCTAATTAAATAAAAAGGGGGTGGAACCAAATGAGGTGATCAAAATTTAATTTAAATATGAAAATAAAGAAAAAAAATTGATAGAGTTGCGGTCATTGAGATTCAAATCGGCGCCATCGCGGTCAAACACAAGGGAAAACAGCAGATTCAACAAGTGTGTGTTGTGTTTCAA